>JAWRVF010000735.1:0-182580 GCA_036785485.1 Physcomitrellopsis africana
TTTTTGATTAAGAGTGAATTACTTCTTTTTCTTAAAAAAACATAAGCATATTAGAAATTATGGAATGTTCACTTCTAAATTGATATTATTCTTAGAATTTTTTTTTATTTTTTTTGAATATTTTATTCTACATTTCTTGAATAAAAGTAGACACCTTCTTTTTTATTGTATTATCATAGCAAAGCTTATTGAAATGAAGAGTACAATGATACAAATGTAAGAAAAAATAAAAGAGTTAATTCTTGCAATGCATCAATTCAATTTACCACTACAAGGAGCAACAAGATTAGCAAGAAGTGAAGATATAGAAATGATTGGAATTGCTTCAATATCTATACTAAACCATATTACTTCACATATAATAGAACACCATTCAAGTATCAACGAATCAAAAATTAATTTGTCTAAAAAATTTGATGGTATAAGATCTAAGTTTCAAAGATTCATCAATCAAGTACAATTGGTAATTGAACTTCAATTTCAAAGTTATCCAACTCAAGGATTACAAGTCAAAATTATTAAAACACTACTTTTAGGTTTTGTTCTATTGTAATTTTCATCTTTTTTTAAATGACATGATCCAATATTGGATAATTTGGAGACGTTTATAGTGGAATTTTGATCTATGTATGGAAAATATAATGCAATTTATACTACATTCAATAAGATCTGTATCTTGTGATAATACAATCAATCAATGACATTTATGCTTCATAATTTTGATCACTAGCAACTAATATCAAATCGGATGATATTGCATTCATCAACAAATTTTTTTATGAATTACAATTTGAAGTAAAAAAATTGATATTCAACTTATCCAATCTTCAAACATTAAGTCAAGCAATTAACTTTGTTATGAAGTGTAACAATTGACTTTTTGAGTTTTAATCTAATAGTCGCATAAGAAAGCCTCAACATAATTGTAATATAATGCCAATATAGATGTCTTTTTAATACATACATTTAAAAGTAGAAGACATGCAAATTGACGTAGTACATTTTAAATTTCTTATTGAATAAGAAAAGACTCATTATTATCAAAAAAGATTGTGCTTATATTATAGAGAATCTGAGTACATTATTCAATATTATTTAAAAAAATGATACAACTACAAAATAAGAAATATGGCTGTCAAGGAAGACAATATGTCAAAAAATGAATTTATCCAGTTACAATAAGGACCATGTAATTAAAATCTTTTATATTTCCTAATAAAAGTTATATTTTCTTCTCAAAATCCTCTCTTTGTTTTATATTAGATGCATGTTTGGAATCTAAAAATCACAAATCTTTTATCTTATTAGATTCAAGAATTTCAGCATATTTTTTAAATGAAGAGTTTGTTAAAAGTTATAAAATACTTTTAGTATAGAAAACAAAATCCGTACATATAAAATTTATAGATGGTCCTCTGTTATCTTCTAAAGATATTACTCATGAAATTTTTATTATAAATGTAAGAATAGATAGTTATAATAGTTATGTAATCTTTAATATAATTTAATTTCTATCTAATATATTTATTTTAGGTTTATTATAGTTAAAAAAATATAATCCTTGAATAGACTAGATTTCTTGTAGACTTGATTTTTTTTAGAGCATTATTAAGAATCTTATTAATTAAATAAAAAGCCATAAGTCTAGTATAATAAAACTTATATTTGTAGATGCAAAAACTTTTATATATGCAACAATAGAAGGATTATTTTTTGCTATTTATGCTACACCAATTTTTAATGGTGAAAAGACTTCAATGGATATTCTAAGCCAGTATCAAAATTATTAATGTGTTTTTTAAAAGAAGAATGCAGATATTTTTTTGGAACATTATTTATATGATTACTCAATTAATCTCAAAGAAAGAACTTCGCCCCTATTTGGACCAATCTATAATTTATTATAAAATAAATTGATTGAATTCAAAAAATATATTGATGAAAACTTAGTGAAGAATTTCATATGCCATTCAAAATCTCCAATACAAGCTCCTATCTTATTTGTGAAGAAAAAAATGAATCACTAAAAATGTGTATAGATTATCAAGGATTCAATAAGATTACCATAAAAAATAAATATCTTCTATCTTTGATATCTAGACTTCTTAATAAATTGAATCAATCTAAGCTTTATATAAAAATAGATTTATTATAAATATACAATCTAGTCAATATAAAAAAAAAAGATAAATAGAAGGTTGCATTTCAAACAAGATATGGATACTTTGAATATAATGTTATGCCTTTTGGATCTCTCAAATGTACCAAATACTTTTCAATATCACATAAATGATATTTTTTGTAAATTTTTAGATAATTTTATTATTTATTATCTAGACAACATTTTAATCTATTCTAAAAAAATAAAAGAGAATAAATTACATGCTGGTTGTGTGTTACAAAAACTTAGAGATACGGGATTGTATGCCAAGATGAAAAAGTATATATTTTACACTATTCAAGTTGACTTCTTAAAATACATCTATCATCAAGATCATTTCACAATTCTTTTGCAACTGGTAAAATTTGCTTACAATAATTCAATACATTCTTCTACTCAATAAACTCCATTCTTTGCCAAATATGGCTATCATCTATAATTTGATACTTTTGACTTTTTAAAAGCTAATAATCCCATGACAAAAGATTTGACAAATTAGTTGTGAAAGCTACGTGCAACAATGAAGGTACAATTAAAAGAAGCTCAAAAACAACAAAAGATCAATACAAATATATATTACAAGAAATAACATCAATTCCAAGTGGATGATAAGACATGCTTACTTTGTTGTAATATCAAGACTATTCATGTCACAAATATAAGATTTATTCCAATAATTATTTAATTAATATAAACCAATAGAAGTAGATAAAATAAATTGATTTAATAATATCTGATAGAAAATCTTCCTAGAAGCTTCATAGACGTGAAATCATTTCATGCATACCTATAGATGATTTGTAGGTTAAAAACTTGGTCAACAAGCTAGCCACATGGCGCACATACTCGTAGCTTGTGGAACAAGTTAACCATGTGTCACACATGTTGGTAGCTTGCGGAACAAGCCAAATACGTGGCACACATATGGAAAATTTATTGTGCAAGTTTGACACGTGTCTTGCAAATTAGACACATGTAGGAGGTCCTACAAAATACCGCCACGTAGCTCTTAGTTAGATAGTATTTATAGAGGCAAGAGTGAAGCCTTCTTTATTCTTGTCAACTCCTTACTTGCTTCTAGTCTAGATTCAAGAGTCTATAGTTTTCTTCTCTTGTGAAAATAGCCATTCTAGTTTCTTTTAATATACATACTTCTTTATTTCTATTTTATTATTCTTCTTAATAGAAGTTTCATATGTTTATTTGCTTTCATCGAGTTCTTCTCCTTGACAAATTGACAAGAATACATATACAATATCAGAGCTTTGTCTTTTCTTGATTAAGAGTGGATTATCCCTTTCTCTCCATAAGACATAAGCATATTAGAAGTTGTGCAGTACCCACTTCGAAATTGATATTGTTTTTAGAATTTTTTCTTTTGAATATGTTATTCTATATTTCTTGAAGCGAGAGTAAACACTTTCCTTCCTATTATATTATCAAGGCAAAGCTTGAGAAAATGAAGAGTGCAATGGTACAAATGCAAGAACAAATGAGAGAGCTAATGCTTGCAATGCATCAACTCAATTTACCACTATAAAGAGCAACAAGATTAGTAGGAAGTGAAGATATAGAGATGGTTGGAGCTGCGTCAATATCTACACCAAATCATATTACCTCATCTATGATAGAGCACTGTTCAAACATTAGAGAATCAAAAATTAGTTTGTCTGAGAAGTTTGATGGCACAAGATCTAAGTTTTGAGGATTTGTCAATCAGGTACAATTGGTGATTGAACTTCAGCCTCAAAGTTATCCTATGCAAAGATTTCTAGTTAGGTTTATTTGAAAGTTATTTTTGGATTCTCTTTTATTGTGGTTTTCATCTTTTCTTGAACAACATGATTCAATATTGGATAATCTGGAGGCATTTTTAGCAGAATTTTGATCTATGTATAGAAAACATGATGCAATTCGTGTTGCAACCAACAAAATTTATATCCTACAATAAGACAATTGATCAATGTTGTTATACACTTCACAATTTCAACAACTAGCAACTAATATCAAGTGGGATGATGCTGCACTCATCAGCCAATTTTTCTACGGATTACAATATGAGGTAAAAAAATTAATGCTCAATTTATCTGATCCTCAAATATTGAGTCAAGCAATTGATTTTGCTATTAAGTGTGACAATCGACTTTTTGATTTTCGATCCGAGAGTCATACAAGAGAGCCTCAACATTATTATTCAATGGCAACATCAATGTCCTCACAAAACATACATTCAAAAGTAGAAGACATGTAAATTGATGTGGTACGTTTTAAACCTCTTATTGAACAAGAAAAGATTTGGCATCGTCAAGGAGGATTATGTTTATAATATAAACATAATATAAGCACACTACTCAATATTGTCCAAAGAAACAATACAACTACAAAATAAGGAATATAGCTGTCAAAAAAGATAATATGTCAAAAAATGAATTTGTTCAGTTACAATAGGAATCGTTGTTGTGTTGAGGTTTGGCTACTATGTGAAAAAATTGTACATGTATATTTAATATATAATTTACTACATAGCTAAATGAAAGCTATATCAGTGGACTTTTATTGGTTAAAGGATGTGGTTAGGTTGCTAGTTTAGAAGGAATCTATTAAAAGGATTATTATTAAGGTTTATACAACCTTATTTTTTTTTTAGTAGTGACTTTTGAAATTAATTTTGTATTGATAGTAACTTGTATATATCTTAAGTCACCTATGTTAGACATTGGTGATCCTTAAGATCTTATTTACTTCTTTTATTTGGTGCTTAAAGCACCAAGTATGTAAATCTTATAAGAAGAAGGACTAGAAAAAGGTTTTTAGTGTAAAAAGGGTTCTTTGGCCATCCATGTGGATGAATAGAGGTGGATGATAGAAATGTCTATTCTAATTGGCCAAAAATCATGCCCAATGGGCTTCAAGGAGGCTGCCCGAGGGTTTATTAGGAATTAGGGTTTGTTTTTGGAGAGGAGTCAAACATTAGAGGCTAGGATCATAAGGTGTAGGTTTTTGGATCTGGTTTAGGTGCAAATTTTGTGTGATTTGCACTTTTAATGAAGAAGTTATAGGCGCTCAAAGTTAAGGTGTCAATTTTGAACCTACTGTCACTCTTTTGTGTATAACTTGCTCATACAGATAGCAATCAAAGATCGGCGACTGGGATTGGAAAGAAAACTTTTTTGGCTACACTTTTTACATTTGGCTTGATAAAATCCAAGCTAGGATGAAGGAGATATTGGGAGTTGAAGTCAGTGCTTATAGACTTAAGAGCAGTAAGTGACCTGCTTACATAGTGGTTACATTTTGAGCTACAGCTTATGCAATTTGATAGATTTTTGGCTCAAAATTTTTACAAGTGTATATGTTTATGTCACAAGACTATGTGCAAAATTTTTGTGGCATTAAGGTTTTTGGTTTGTGAGACATAAGGAAAATAGTGCTCGGGTGTCTCTGAGCTAGGGTTTTAAGCACCTGCTAGGGGTTTTAAGTTATCAGACAATCGGAAATGAATTTACAATTGATTCTTTCTTGTAGTAAAACTTAAGAGAATTTTCTACACTTTGAACTCAATTTTATAGAAAATGAATAGTTGGATCAAGAGTTATTGGACTCTTAAGTTTTGCAAGAAATAAGTCCTTGCGGATGAATAAAGTTTTGAAGGGTTTTTGTAGAAATTTGAACTCTTTTTGTACAAAATTACTTGAATACAAGAAGATTTATATATATAACTTTTTTTTTGTGAGATTGTTGTATTACTTGTCTTTTTTATTAAGAAAAAATTACTTGTTGGATTTTTGCCATCAAGTTTCAAATAAACTCTCCAGAGCCAAGTACCCAATGTATTCCCAGATAGAAGGCCACGTCATATGACACCGTGCAACTGGAACCTTATACAATTCCTAGTGAAGGTCCTATTCTCTCCTTAGAACCCTCCCCTTGTTTTATAATAGATGTATATTTAGAACCAAAAAACTACAGAGCCTTTGCCTTATTAGATTCAGGAGCCTCATCATGCTTTCTACATGAACAATTTGTTAAGAATTGTAAAATGCCTTTAGTACAGAAAACTAAACCTATATATGTAGAAGTCATAGATGGTCATCCATTGTCTTTTGGAGATATCACTCATGAAATCCATCCTATGAAAATAACAATAGATGGTTATAATAGCTACGTAACCTTTAATATAATTAAATCTCCATCTAATCTAGTTATTTTAGGCTTATCATCGCTAGAAAAATATAATCCTCAAATAGATTGAAATTCTCGTAGACTTGACTTTTTTCAGAATATTATTAAACATCTTGCCAACCAAGTGAAAGGTTATAAGTCTAATATAGTAAAATCCATACTTATAGGTGCAAAAGCTTTTATATATGTAGCAAAAGAAGGATCAATTTTTTTTATTTATGCCACACCCATCTCTAATGGTCGAAAGACTTTAAGTGGCATCCCGAGCAAATATCTAGATTATCAGGACATTTTTGAGAAAAAAAATATAGATATTCTTTTAGAAAATTGTCCGTATAATTGTTCAATCGACCTGAAGGAACAAACTCAGCTACCATTTGGACCAATCTATAGTTTATCACAAGATGAGTTGGCTGAATTCAAGGTGTATATTGACAAGAATTTGGCCAAGAATTTCGTACACCATTCTAAATCTCCAACAAGAGCTCCAATTCTATTTGTAAAGAAAAAAGATGAATCATTGCGGATGTGTGTTGACTATCGAGGACTCAATAAGATCACAATCAAGAACTGATATCCATTACCTTTAATATCAAGACTCCTTGACTAGTTAAACCAAGCTAAGATCTACACTAAAATAGATCTAAGAGGAGCATACAATCTAGTATGCATAAAAGAAGGAGATGAATGGAAAACTGTATTTTGAATCAGATACGGACATTTTGAATATAATGTCATGTCTTTTGAACTTATTAATACACCAATTGCTTTTCAACATCTTATGAATGATGTTTTTTGTGAGTTCTTAGATAATTTTGTCATTTGCTACCTAGACGATATTTTGATCTATTCTAAGAATGTAGAAGAATATGAAATACATGTTCGTCAAGTATTACAAAAACTTAAAGATGCGGGATTGTATGTCAAGATAAAAAAGTATGTATTTTATACTACTTAAGTTGATTTCTTAGAATACATCATTTCAAATGATGGTCTGATGATAGATTCTAAGAAAGTCTAGACAATCATGAATTGGAAGATTCCAAAGACGGTAAAAGATGTCTAATACTTTTTGGGATTTGCCAATTATTATCGAATCTTCATCAAAGACTTCTCTCAAGTTGCAGCTCTACTTATACGTTTGACCTCTAAAGACAAATTCCAATAGAATCAAGAAGCGGAAGCAGTATTTGAAGCTTTGAAGACATCATTTGTTTCTACATCAATCTTATATTATGTTGATTTTTCTAAGGTATTTTTTATGGAAATAGACGCATCACACTTTGCCTTGGGTGCAGTTTTGTCGCAAATGGGAACAGATGACAAATTTCATCCAATAGCTTTTCATTCAAAAAAATTCTCAACAACTAAGATCAACCATAAGATCCATGACAAAGAACTTCTTGCAATCATGGATTCCTTTCAAGAATGGCATCATTATCTAGAAGGTGCTTCTAGACCAATCACCATGTATACGAATCACAAAAACCTCAAATATTTCATGTCGACATGCTTATTGAATCGTCGTCAAGCTCGTTAGAGTATGTCTTTGTCAAGATTCAAGTTCATTATCACTTATCGGCCAAGAAAACAACAAGGTTTGTCTAATGCCTTTTCTAGATGTTTTTATTTTACACCAAAAAAAAGAGATGCAACTTTTGAACAACAAAGAATGGCCCTCTTGAAACTAGAGCAATTTCATCTTTGAGCAATGAAATCAACATTGATTGTTGATTAACTTTTCTTAAGCAAATTCAGTCAAGTATGTCCTCAGACCCTCTTGTTCATAATATCAAGAATAATTCTTTCAAGACTCACGATTCTTCTAAATTCAAGTTCAAAAATAACCTACTATATTTTGAAGGATGCCTATATATTCCAGAAGGAGAAGCACATTTACGTGTTCTTCAAGCACATCATGATTTTCTAACGACAGGATATTTTGGATACAACAAAACTTTGGAACTTATATCAAGAGATTTTTGGTGGCCTCAAATGTGAAAGGCAATCAAAGACTTTGTACAATCATGTGATATCTGCTCAAGATCAAAGATTCCTCATCATCGACCTTTTGGACTTCTTCAGCCATTACAAATTCTAGAACAATCATGGTATTCTATTTCTATGGATTTCATTACAAATCTTCCAAGCTCAAGATCTTTTGATTCTATATTTGTGATAATAGATCGGTTCACTAAGATGGCACATTTTGTGCCATGTACAAAAGCTATCACAGGTGAAGAAACAACTAAGCTTTTCATTGATAATATCTATCGCTATCATGGATTACCTAAGGATATTATATTGGATAGGAGAACTCAATTTGTGTCAAGATTTTGGAGAACTCTTTTCAAGATCTTAAAAGTGGACATAAAGTTATCTTCAGCTTTTTATCCACAAACTGATAGACAAACAGAGCGCGTGAACTAAGTCTTGGAGCAGTATATAAGGTGTACCATCAACTACCAATAAGATGATTGGACAGCTCTTCTGCCATTGATAGAGTTTTTTTATAATAATATGATATATTCTTCTATGCAACAAACACCTTTCTTTGCCAATTATGGTTACCATCCACGACTTGATGCTTTTGATTTTTCAAAAGTTGACAATCTAGCAATAGAAGATTTGTCAAATTGTTTGTCAGAGCTACATACAATAATGAAGGTACAATTTAAAAAAGCTCAAGAATGTCAAAAAATAAATATAGATGCGTATCACAAAGAATAACCATAATTCAACGTGAGGGACAAGGTATGATTACTTTGTTGCAATATCAAGACTACTCATCCTTGTGATAAGTTGAATTGTCGTAGGCTTAGACCTTTTCCTATTTTTGAACAAATTAATCTAGTTGCATATCGATTATACCTACCAAAGTCCATGATGATCTATCATGTATTCCACGTTGTCATGGTAGAGAGAATTTGCCTCAAGAAAGCGTTGGGCTTCTGGCTGCCACTAATTACTCAACCAAGATCCAAGTATAATAAAACTTCTCAAATTTATATAAAAGATTTCTTCATAGGACTATTATATCCAATACATGAGTCTTATTTCATCAAACCACTCAAAACATAAGAAATACTTTAAAACCCTTATTCACCCGTAGAGAGGAAATTTTTTTCCAAACTTCAATAATCTATAACTTTTAATTCAACCATCTAAATCTACTCTAAAATTATATAAAGTACTGATGTATTCTTCACAACTGCTACTACAAATTTCAATTGTTGATTCATTACCAATCTTTAGATATCGCCAAAATCCTAGCAGTAGCTTCAAACCCTTATTTATAAACACCCATGTACTAAATTCTTCATATCTCACAATCTAAAAGTCCAAATGCTATGAAACTTTGATGTATAGCTTTTTAGCATAATAATACACCTTTTTAGAAAGTTTGAAACAAAAATTCTTCTAAAAACTCAAGATATGGCAAATCCCATCACTATCAACAAAACGGTCTACTTACTGCCTTGGAATTCAATCTGCTATATTTGACTCCCAATATCTCCTTCTTTAGAATTCCAATTGTAATAATTCTTCTACATTAGATGTAGAGCTTGAAATCACCTCTCTAGCCACACCTTCCGATCTCCAAAAGCTTTCATACAACTCCTTCAATCTTCAAAAGAGTGATAGTAGGTACAATTGTACACCCTAACTTCAAGCGCCTACTCCTCCCTCATAAAAACTCCAAATCCTTCGATTTTTATACCAAAATTGTAGTCCAAAAAACAAGCTTTCTACCCCTAGTCTTCAATTTTTGAATCCCTCCTTGAAGTCGCCAAAACCCTTGTTAAGGTCGCGGGAAGCCTCCTCAAAGTCCATTGGGCATGATATTCAACCAATAAGAATGAAGTTCTCCATTCCTTGCCTTCATTCGACCATGCCTTGATTTCATCCCTCCCAATTAGCCTCCTACTAGCTTAAATTTTCATTTTTAGGCTCCTACCTTCTCTCAAGGCTTCATACTAAATATTTAGATCTATATAATTTAAACCCCATAACCAAACTAAGTAAAAATCTAAAATAAAGTTTCTTATACTAATTTTTTTTAATTTACTTTACTAACCATTCTAACACATATCTAAATCTATAAACATATTATGCATTTTGAATGGATTTTATATACTGTAAGCAATTATAGTACGACAACGTGTTACTATTTAAGCCATACAAGACAGTGGATATACAAGGAAGAAGACAAATGCCACCACCTCCTATAGAAGTGGACAACGATGAAGAATTTGAGATTGAAGAGATTTTAGATTCAAAGCAGTACCCAAATTAACTGGAATATCTTGTACATTGGCACGGATATGATATTAGTGAACGCACATGGGAGCCATCCAAGAATTTAGCAAATGCATTAATGAAAGTCAATGCATTTCATTGACGACATCCGTCAAAACTAAGATAAAAAAAATCAAAAAAATCTTTGCTATAAAACAAAGTAGGTTCTATAGAGGTTTCATCCTACTTTGTATTATTATTTGTTATTTCTTTAGATTGGTTTGTTCTAAAGAGATGGAAGATCAATAACCAATAAATTCAGCTCAAGAGTTATAATTTGCTGATTTATCAAACAAGATATTACGACTATCACAACCTTCAAGACAACGAAATAGAGATGAAGATCCTCAAGAATGGAATGTCTTTCCTTGGATTGATGGTAAAATATAACGTGTTTGGCATCACAACTTTGGAAGAGAATTCTAATATTTGGTGATACTTTTAGAGGTAGGAACTACTCTTAATGGTGTTCCTAATGTTTTCTTTGAAGGGAGTTATAAAAGCCTCAACAATAATTAAATAACAAGGTGGTCCTCTCGCCCTAGTATGGGACATTATCAATGGCTGAAAGGACCTATCAACTACCTTTGAAGGGAACAAAGATCAGAGTATGTGGCAAGTACAACTCGACGTATCCTAGACTTCTTCAACATGTAATCACTACTCCTCGTGGAACTCATCCTTAGAAGGAGGGATAGTGTCACAAACATAAGATTTATTCCAATAATTATCTAATTAATATAAACCAATAGAAACAAGTAAAATAAATTGATTTAATAATATCTTAGAAGCTTCATAGATGCGGAATCATCTTTATACATGTCTATAGATGATTGGTAGATTAAAAACTTGGTCAACAAGCTAGCCACATGGCGCACATATTGATAGCTTGTGGAACAAACCAGCCATGTGTCACACATGTTGGTAGCTTGCGGAATAAGCAAAGTACGTGGTACACATGTGGGAAACTTATTGTGCAAGTTTGGCACGTGTCTTACAAATTAGACATGTCTAGGAGGTCCTATAGAATATCGCCATGTAGCTCTTAATTAGATCAACCAAGATCTATTAATTACTCAACCAAGATCCAAGTATAACAAGATTCGCAAATTTATATAAAAGATTTTTTCATAGGACTATTACACCCAATACGTAAATCTTATTTCTTCAAAATACTCAAAATATAACAAATACTCTAAAACTTTCATTCCCCGTAGGAAGGGAATTTTTTCCAAATTTCAATAATCCACAACTTTTAATCCAACTGTCCAAATCCACTCAAAATTTATATGAAATATTGATGTCTTTTTAATAATTAGTACAATATAATTTCAACTATCAATTCTTTAACAATCTTTAGATATAGTGAAAACCCTAATAGTAGCTTCAAATCCTTGTTTATAAACACTTGTGTACTAAATTCTTCATATCTCACAAAATAAATGTCTAAATGCTATAAAATTTTAAAATATAGCTTTTTAGCATAATAATACACCTTCTTAGAAAGTTTGAGACGAAAATTCGTCTAGAAACTCAAGATATGGCAAATCCCATTACTATCAACAAAATGGCCTACTTACTCCCTTGAAATTCAATCTTCTATCTTTGACTCCCAATATCTCCTTCTTCAATACTTCAAATGTAATAATTCTCCTATATTAAGTATAGAGCTTGAAATCACCTCTCTAGCCGCACCTTCCAATCTCCAAAAACTTTTATACAATTCCTCGAATCCTCAAAAGAGTGATAGTAGATACTATTTTTATACCTTAACTTCAAGCACCTATTCCTCTCTCATAAAAATTCTAAATCTCTCTATTTTTATACCAAAATTATAGTACAAAAAACAAGCTTTCTAATCCTAATATTTGATTTTCAAATGGCCTCTCTAAAGTCGCTAAAATCCTTATTCTCCTTGTAGGCAGCCTCCTCAAAGCCTATTAGGTATGACCATTGATCAATAGGAATGAAGAACTTCATCCTTTGTCTTCATTCATTCATTCTTTATCTTCATCCTTCCAAATAAGCCTCTTAGTAGTTTAATTGTTCATCTTTAGGCGCCAACCTTCTCTCAAGGCTTCATACTAAATATTTAGGTTCTATATAATTTAAATCCCATAATCAAACTAAGTAAAAATCTAAAATAAAGTTTTTTACACCAACTCCCTTTAATTTACTTTTTTAACCATTCTAACACATACTAGAATTTATGAATATATTTTGTATTTTGACTAATTTTTATATACTGCAAGCAATTATAGTACAACAGCGTAATACAATATATTTGGTATCATAACTTTAGAAGAAACTCCCAATATTTGGTAATACTTTTAGAGATAAGAACTACTCTTGATGGTGTTCCAAATATTTTCTTGGAAGGAAGTTATGAAAGCTTCAACAATAATCAAATATCAAGATAGTCCTCCTACCTTGGTATGGGACACTATTGATGGTTAAGAGGACATATCAACTATCTTCAAAAAGAACAAAGATCAAAGTATGTAGAAAATATAATTTTGTATATTACATATAATATGCTAATAATTACCTTTATAAGAAGTAAATGTTGAAAGTTTATTATATTAGGATCAAAGTGGTTGTTGCATGCACTAAACTAACTAATACATAGTAAATGTAATAAATCATAATTATAATAATTGATTTATGATTACTCTCTATTTAATTATCTATAAATAAATTAAAATCAACAACATATTTTTCTTCATATCATCAAAATTAAATTATAAAAATATACATAAAATAAACTAGTCACTATATTCTTATTACAAAGACATTGTAAAACTTTTTTTTTTTTTTTTTTTTTTTTTCCCTCTAGTTTGGAAATCATGTAGAATACATAACTCAAAATCCATCTCCTATGCAAATGTAATTTTAAATCATTTAAATTCCTAAATTTTCACAATTATTTCCGATTTTGTTTCAAGAAATATATCCAAGGTTGGTGGAATAAAGGCACTCGGTCAGTAGACGTTAGGAATGAAAAAGAATACTATTCTTTGCAAAGAGCATCCAATGTTTCAATATTTTATTGCAGGTTGACAAGCAAATGGCGTATGGACGAATAGCTGCGTCCTGATTGCGGAGGATCCTTCGGGACCTGCTGGACCCTGCGGATGGAAACCGTGTGGAACCTCAGAACCAGAGAAGAAAAATAATGCCGCATATTCAAGCCCAAAACGATACCCTCTGCAGTGAAACATTGCAATCGGAATATGTGTTTTATTCTCCACGAAGGATGGACGAAAGGTTCCATCTTTATTATTGAGCAAGAAAGAAACTACTTCGTTTTTGCAACAACGCACGAGAATACTAAATAGATGCCCCTCAGTTGGTGTGTGTGGTAGTGAACCAGACTTCTTATTTCGGTAAGTGTCTGAAGGAGTACGATGACCTGCAGTGCTGTACCAAAAGCCATCTCTATTTTGTAGCGTTTGTAGCAGTTGAAGCTTGGCAGGCCCTAAGTTTAGAACCCAGCGTCGCAATCCGAAGGTTCACGATGCATTTCAGCAAATGCATATGCCAGCAAATAATTAAGAATCCATTAGGAGACGTCCAACACATCATATGAGGGGACACAATTGGTGTGCATTTTTTTGAGAATCATGCCAATGTGCTTTATAAAGAGATCACGAAGGCCTGACTGTGCTTGGCTTTTTTAGCTCTCTGCAATAATTTTCTCTTGCTTTACGCAGGAATCGGTTGCGAAAGAACGTCTGGAAAACTACTGAAAGACAATGGCAAGTTTGGTGATGCTGTAGGGACCACAGCGTTGCACAATGCATTGCCAACCTTCTTGTGGAGAAGGTTACATCTACGCAACCACTCTCTGGAAAGCTGCTCGTGCCTTCCATCTTCCTCCACGTCCCCTCGTCTCCCGGTACCACCGGTTTTATGGATATGGTTTACATATCTTCATCGAGCCTTCGATTCGAATACAGTTGTGCGAGGAAGCATGTGCTGAAGTTGAATTCTTCCCCTCTCTCCGACCCACTCATTCGCATCCAACACTCAGATCGCAGACGCTAGGTGTGCCGTTGTATCCCTCTCTTTCGAAACGCCGCTCTGCTCATTACCACGCTGGCTGCCATTCTTAGACTTGCCAGCAGTTCTTTCTCAAGCACGTTGTTAGGGTTTTAGACTTGAAGAAGGTGCTTTGGACTGAAATTTTTAGTCCTTGAAGTCATAATTTTGTTGATTTCAATCAGAGTTACATGTGTCGGCACGTGCCAAGGGCTGTGTTTGTTTCGGTTTAGATTGGTGCTGCGTGCGAAGGGATCACGGCAAGCCATTCGTTAAATATGTTTCAGCTTCTTGATGGGTTTTTGGTGTGGTGGAGGTGAGGATTTTTAGGGTTTTCTAGGAGCTACGCTGCCGTTGACGCGATTGTTAAGATGGTTTGTCAGTATGAGGTGTCGAGTTGTTGTATGATGTTTTATTTGGTAGGATGCGGTGGTTGACATGGGTCATCTGAATGCATCAGTGGTGTGGTTTTGTTGCAACTGGGTTCTGGTCATCCAGGTGCCTGTAGGGTGTTCTGACGCTTCCAACCGAAGAAACGATGTATGCACTTACCACTTTTTTTTTGCGTCAGGAAGATAACGTCTCTTTCATATTGTTACGAAGCATCTTTCTTTTGTGAAAATGATTGAATGATACCTTTGGAGGACTAGAGGCCTAGATGCTAGAACTACCACCGTCCTGCAAGAACCTTCCAATTTCCTCTTATAATAAACGGTGACAAAGAATTTCACCGAGTGCTTTACTCATGCCTATTCATGGAATTGCAACGTGGTGCGATAGCTTTTCTGTACACACATTCCTTACTCGACCTTAGTAATCATCAAATAGCAACTTTCATCGTGAATTGCTGTGTCCTTGCTTTTCACACTAGCATAAGGGCAGTGCGAGCCTGTTACACCAACACAGAAGCTTAACTATATAATATCTTGTAATTACTCATACCAT
Source organism: Physcomitrellopsis africana (assembly GCA_036785485.1). Lineage (NCBI taxonomy): Eukaryota > Viridiplantae > Streptophyta > Bryopsida > Funariales > Funariaceae > Physcomitrellopsis > Physcomitrellopsis africana. The sequence continues at coordinate 15,629 of JAWRVF010000735.1, forward strand.
TAAGCACTGTGCCCATATATTATAATTATTTTGTGGATCCTCAATACCGGGATGACAACTTCCTGCTCTAAAGAGGAGAGAGTTTATATGAGCACTGGAGATGCTACCGGTGCAGTAGCGTGTCCCACCGAAGACGATGAAAGGGAAAAAATGAGCACTTAATAATGCGTTTGAGTACTCTGTAGAACATGTCATTTACCAAAGTGGAACATTCACAAAATGAGAAGCCTCATTCCTGAGTTAGAGCGCTAGACACCTGGACATAACGTCAAATCTAATTTTAGTACAAATGAGCAAAATAGTCTATGACGAGTCTCCTGGAAGTCTTCGAAATTCTCTATAATTGCTGTAGTGCGAATACTCAGCAGAAGTTATTCTCAAACGGCATTATGGGGTTAGAAAACATATTACGTATAGTTCCTCTTGTTGACATGTTTTTCAACCCGAAGTTCAGAAATTTTTCAGTTTCTGATGGTGAGCAGTGACATTCAAAATCCGCTGCGAAAAGTCCGTTGACTTCCTTGGCCTGGTATCATTCTTGGGGAATCCTCATGGTGTGCGCACAAGATGCGTGATGACAACCACAGCCCAGAACGAAGACTTCGCTGAGGTTTGCAAAGGTTGATGACGGCTGACCGACTTCATTACAACCCGCTGCGCTCAAATCAGGCTCTTGAGTCCCTTACCATGATCCACGTCGAATGAATAATTCCATAGAAACGGGAGTCTCCGATGGAATCTGAAAGTCATCTGACTGGCCACGACATGTTTGTATGGACCCGTCGCAGGTTCAAACAAAGCAAAGTAGAGAGTAAATAACTAAGACCTGTCAAGAAAGGTTGCGGGAAATTCCACAAACGCTGTTGTTTTCCACGATTTGCATAGCACAATTTCCGGGGGAGTGATGATTCCTGCAGAGACACGCATTCACTAATTCTGATATTGGAAACTGCCAACTACATAAGTCGGAATTCGTTCCAAGGCTGTAACACAAATATTGTTCATGCCATACCCTGTCTGCAAGTTTCAGAGACAAACTAGTTGGTTAGAAAACTTTGACACGAATTGCGACCCAACTTAGTTCCATTTTCTGATGCCTACCGAGCGTCGGTGAGTTTGAAAGACCTCTCCCAGCCTTTCAGATAGCCAGTATGAGGAGATTCACAAGTCAATTCGGGTTGTATTCAATAGTTGAGCCCTCATTGCTGTCTTCTGGTGCCAATTGCGAACGAGTGTAGAGTCTTTGCGTAGAAATCGCAAGCAGAAATCCCGTGAAAGTCTTCAAATTCCTTAACATGAAGCTGAATACAAGGAAGTTGGACATAGTGCTTCAATCCGCAACCGGGTTGAAGAAAGTGCACAGAAGTAGATCGGCAGCTTACGCAGTCGCATGGATGGACCCAAGTGTGAGAGTACCCTCCCCACTTGACAAAAACAATGGCCGAAACCCTGTCTGGAATGCCATCATCTCCGTGACTCTTGACGATCGGACCCTGGGGCAACAAAAGTGTTTGCATATTGAACTTCTCGGGCAAGGGTTAGTGTCCACGAAGCCGATCGGATTCGTAAGGATTGACATGACTGATATCCTACTCAAGGGGTCGCAAGGAGCCTGTGTTCATGTGCCGTTTCTGCAACATCCGGTTCGATTCACACGCATCTATTTTGCAACTGAATTCTCCACTTGTTGGGCTTCCAAATTTTCCAGAAAATTCATCTTCAGTCTTTGTCGACGAACTTGGCTAGACAATAACGTTGCTCTTGGAAATGCAGGTGATGAGGCGCTCGGGAAAGCAGCAGGGAATCCTCAACTTCGAGCTGTGCTTGCAAGCGTCGAGAGCGTCCACCCTTCATTTACCACAAGAAAAGAATCTTAAGTCTGTAACTGCCCCATCGAATCCTTCAGAACCATCCGCGTGGCCTCAAATTTATCAACGTGAGCCCAGCATGCACCCTCAACAGTCTGTGTTGTGCAGTTTCTCGTCTGCAAAGGCAATGTCGCGCTCGAATTCTGCAGACAAAGGCTACGGTACTACGTTGGCCAGAAGCACTTCGAAAGCGCCTCGTTGCAAGCAGGATGAAATTTCTCTTCTCGACTCTTTTTTCGAAGTTGATCTTTGAAGAATTTTTGTACAAGACTATTGTATTGATGCAGAAAGATCACCACGGAAACAAAGATTACAGCAAACTCCTTAGAAGGTATCACGAGCCATTCCCACATGTATAGGTTCAATGGACTCGAAACTTCCACCAACGGTTCCTAGAGAAACAAACTGGCCCCTTGAATTAAGCTATGTCAATTTCAAGTTAATCCAAAATGTAGAGTAGTATACTCAACCATACGTGGAAGACCTGTACGCTAGTTTATCTACAAGAGTTTAAGTTCCGCGTTTTGTCATTGCGGTGCCTTCGATCATACACATCACGTTGCCAGGCTCTCATCAATACTTGCAAACGCAATCGAATGCGTCGGCCCTTCATCCCACGCCCTGGCTTGAATACATAGATAGCCACAAAAATTGTACAACTTGAATAAAACCCCAAATCTACTTTACCACCATCCAAGACAAACAACCCATGGTTCGAAATGTTCAGATTGGCATGCTGTTGGAAATTACGAACAGGGCTCACACACTCTGCAAGGACAATGCACGAACGCTCAGTCAGCAACGAGGAGCATTCAGTGCAAGATTTATTGCAGGAATCCAAAAGCACGATCAACGCGAGCTTTGGGTAGAATGCTGGCCCCTCGCATCTCAAAGCGAGAATTGGGAATCAAACCATAACTCAGGAAACCAGCTTCTTCACACCAGTTTGCGACCAGTATTCGTCGTACACAAATGAGAGCGAATGAAGTTGAACACTGATGAAGAATCTACAATGTAGTGCACCGATCGTGGCAAAGATGGTTATTAGCGCTTGTGATCGACGCAACGTGAAGGACTTCTACCGCAGACTGCTGAATCGATGCACCCTTTTCTCAGTCATCGTGTTCGACAGTCGGCAGTGTCTGTGAATAACGTCGCCGTCGATGCTCTCGTGTATCTGTGCGCATTCGGAGGACGGTGTCGGAGCTTCATGCGAGTGAGCAGTTAAAAAGCTCGAACATCCTGTCGGTAAATCCGGATGTGAAGTCACATGGTCTGCATGGATGTGCAGTTACATGAAATATCTGTTAATCTCGATTTCATTTCGTTGATATGTATATCAGTTCGAAACATAAACCATACACAAAGATCTGTGTGTTTTTTTAAATGATTTGATTGACGACCCAAAAACCTATTTAGTTGTTGTTATCAGAGAAGAATCTGATAATTACTTGTATTAGAATCATGGATTTTACTTCAAAACAAGATAGTTTTGTTTCATGTTGAAACATAAAACTATAAATTGAAATACAATCAACAAAGTATTTTGTTTGACTTCACTCTGACCCACTGGGTCTAGCCTCACTTTGTTCATGCTGCTTTGGATTAAAAGGTGTTTAAAGACAAAATCGCTGTAAAGTCAAAATGTGGGATGAATGAAATCCTTTTGATGGAAAAAATGGTTTTTGTTTGTGAAATGTCTACAAAAAAAGAAAAAAAAGAAAAAAGAAAGACTCTGACTCGACTGTTGACTTGACTGTCAATACTTCAGGTACTGACTTTTGAATTTGAATATATTTTTAATTGGGGCAAAAATAAAAGTAATCATTGACTTGAGATATGTACAAAGCAAATCATCATCCATAAAACAAAAAGAAAATATTCATCTATATTTTGTAGAATTGAATTATTTTCCAACTAGAAAATTGTCAAGGCATTTGTTCATAGGTTTGTTTGTAATTTGAAAAGCATAAGTTATTATTTTAAATAAATAAAATTATAAGACTCCTATTCTTATTATATATATATATATATATATATATGTGTGTGTGTGTGTGTGTGGGTATATATATTGTGTGTATTTATAGATATATATATATATATATATATTAGAGATTTTTACAAAAATAGAGAAGGAGCAATGGTGCCTTGATATCTATAGCAACCATGATTTAGGATTTTGTTTAAACTCTCAATTTGTACTTAAGCACTATATCAAAAATCACTAATTGACTATTGACAACTAGTAAAAATTCCTTATTGAAATTGGTAGATACCTCAAAGTAGCCTAGATTCAATTGAAACAAAGATTAGAAAACTTGATATTAAGATTTTGCAAGTTTTGAGTCACACGTTGTCATATGTCATGAAGTCTTGCTTGAGAATACGCTGGACATCTGGCTATAGAAGATAAAAAAGGAAATAACAATAATAAGTCTTAACACCTCTAACAGAATTTTGTAAAACTTGCAATTAAGACTAACAAGTATGCTTCAATTGTTAAAAAGTTTAATTAAATTTTTCAATTAATTATAGAAGAATACACAAAAATCCTAAAGAACTTTTAAAAAAGTCATAATAAAATAATAAAGAAATCTAAAAGAAATACTAATATAAATCCAAAAAATATTAAAATAAAAATTCTATTAAAATATTAAAAATAGAAATTATAATCAAACTTTAATCAAATTCTAGTCAAATCCTAATGAAACCCTGGTCAAATTCTAACAATCTTAGTCATATCCTAAATAAATCCTAATCGAATCCTAGTCAAACCCTAAACAAATCCTAATCAAATCTTAGTCAAATCCTAGTCAAACCTTAGTTGAACCTTAACAATCATAATAAAATTCTAAACAAATCCTACTCAAATCTTAATTAAATCTTATTTAAACCTTAGTCAAATCCTAACCAAATTCTATTCAAATGCTAATCAAATCTTAAAAATCTTAGACAAATCCTAACTAAATCTTAATCAAATCTTATTCAAATCCTAATCGAATCCTAAAAATCTTAGTCAAACCCTAATAAAATCCTAATAAAATCCTAATCAAATCCCAATCAAATTCTAATCAAATCCTAGTTAAACCATAGTCAAATCCTAACAACTCTAGTCAAATTCTAAACAAATCCTAACAATCCTAGTCAAATCCTAAATAAATCTTAGTCAAATCCTAAACAAATCTTAATAAAATCCTTATCAAATCCTAATCAAATCCTAGACAAATCTTAACCAAACCTTAACAACCTTAACAAATCCTAACTGAATCCTAATAAGACCTAATCAAATCCTATAGCAAATTAAAACTACAATGGCTGATGATCTAACTATTGATCCTATTCCAAATTTTGGATACTTATTAATAATTAAGTTGACAATATATACAAAAAGTTTGAAAGAGATCCAACTTACTCAATAGAAGTTATGATCAAATTTCTACTCAAGTGTAGGCTACCCTCCTTCTCCAACCCTAATGTCAAACTTCTAGTACAAATATCTTCTCTTTGCACCATTCAATTGCTCTCAAAATTCATATACAGATAGGAAATCTAGTCTAATATCTATATAAAAAACTTTCACTTCAATACAACTAGTAGAATGTTAAATATCTAAGAAATCCTTACTAATCCTCAAATCCCAACTTCCAAGATCTCAATCCACTGGAACTTCAATAACTCCCAATTAAACTATTTGATCAAGCTTAAACTTATAATATATGTTAATTATAACTAAAAACACAAACTCTCAAGTTTTCACTTGTGGATCTATAATCAAATTTATGGAATGCTCAAATTTATAAACCCCTCTTTACTTCACAAAATCCAAAGTCACTCGATACAATCTTAACTTTGCAAAGCTCTTACAAAGCCAATTTCTTTCCAAATCACTCAAAATCAATATTAAAACACACCTTATTAAATTTTCTCACTAATCCAACTCTTTAATTTGTAAAAGAACCCCCGACCTACTATAGGCACATGGTTTTGTATCTCAGGGTCTGATTTTGATCTAGGATCACAATTGGTCCTCTTTAGATATCAACTGTGAGATTTCTAAAGTAAAATTTGCTAAAACCTATTTTCAACTTCTTCCTAAAGATGTCTATATTAATTATTTTTTTAATCTACTTTATTTTGTTTTATTTATGGCCATACAAAATAAGTAGAAGTCTCTTCTACAAAAAGGTAGCATTAGTCTTTTTAACTTTTTTCTATTTTCTTGTCTATTATCTATAATTCTAAGATAATTTGCTAAAATATTTCTATTTGAGCTCTTATATATTTTAATCATTTCTTCCTTCTTTCACCTAATAGTTGTGTCAGTATATGATATTTGTCCCCTATAAACTTATGCATCCTCCAACATATGCCAAAATTTCTTCAATATGCTAATATGTGACACTCTCCACCGTGGTCTAATTCTTGATCCTCAATTTGTTCCTCTTCTTCTATTTCATTATTCCTTAATATATTTTGTTCTTCATCAAAATATATGCATACTCCTCTTTGTCTGAATAACTTGACTCACTTACTTGTTATAGGTGACTTTAATTTTATTCCATCAATCTCCCGTAAAGAGTATCTTCCATTATTATAGACCTTTATCATGATATATGGTCTATACCAATGCTTAGAAAATTTTTGTAATGTACTATGTTGATTATCCATACTATTATCATAGACTAACATGCAATTATATTCTTCTATTTTTTTAGATTATAGTAGCTGTGTTTTATCAAATCTTTTCTTATTCTTTTTTCTTGCATCTTTTAATCTTCCAATTACTACTTCAATATCCTCAAGTCTTCTTTCTAACTGTTAAATCCATTGTTGTATTATATGTTGTCCTATTTAGAAATGCGCCGGGCACCTGGCTGTAGAGGCTGAAGTTGTAGTTCACAAATATCCAAAAATCCTTAATAGATTTTGTCCATATAAGAAGAATATAATTGAATATCAATACAAGAGTGCTTAAATCAATACAAAGTATTTAAAAGCACTCCTTCTAATAACTTCATCTATATATAAATTCCAATAGCTTTATTACTTGTTATAATCAAATAACTAAGATTTCTCTTTATAAGTCCTAACCTTATTTAGTAAACTTCAACAAGCTATAACTCTTAATCTAACTATCAACTTTGAATGGATCTTTATATACAAATACAAATGATAAGTCTTTTATATGCTCAAAAAGTTTCAATCCAAACCAACTTACAAATTGTGGAAAATCAACCAAAACATACACTAATGTCACTTGGCTATCAGCTTGAAGGTTGATATAGATATCCCAATGGTAATTTCTCCTTCTTTAATTATTAACTTCAATTAAAATTTGGTGTGAAAATTTTTCTTTAAATCTTCTAATACTTTGCCAAATTTCACCCTGATTTGACTAATAGATCTTTAGATATCGCAAAAATCCTAAATAATCCTAAACTGCCAATTTTTGGTACTTTTTTGTATTAAAGATCAAATAAGTCCTAATTACATTATTAGATTTCATTAAATTTTTATTCAATCTTAGCACACTCAATTATCCATACATTGTCAAATTTTTGATTGTAGATGTCACTTTGATTGCACATAATACCTGAAAGTACTAGTCCTAACTTTATTGTATAAAAACTTAACCTCTAATACAAACCTTGATTTTAGATAGTGCTTATTAAGTCCTTCCAAATCCTATAGAAACAAGCCTAATGTCTCTGAAATGAACTTAAAGCTAATTTTTCATTTCTAATCACCAATCTCTGAATGATCTAACCCTTTGCCCTTGGTGGCTGTTTTTGTGGCTGGAGGTTTGATTTTGACCTTATCCCATACATGGTCAACTCCCAAATATGAATCCAATTTATTTTAAGGATTTTAAAACTTAATCCTATTTTCAAGTTAACCCTAGTATCAACCATATTAATTATTTACCTCCCTTATCCTATTTTTATTAACTTATGGCTTTTTAAAAGCTATGAAAGAGTTTCTACAACCTAGAAAAAAAATTTAATAACTAACTTTTATCTATTAGCTATTAAAACAAGAAAATAATCTAAGAGGCTTTCATAAACCTTTTGTTAAGTATCTTGAGTTTCTATTGAACCAAGATAATTGAATATTAAATAGAAATCATTCTTATCTATATTTTTTATCACATAAACATATTACAATACAACATCCACCACCTCTAAACCTATGCATTCTCTGATATGTGCCAAATGAACCATATGTCATAGTTGGCATCACACCATCTCTTCATTTTTTGCACCAAGTGCTTCTTTTTCATACTTATCATCCATTTCAATATAATTATCTTCTTCAGAGTTATTAATATCTTCCACATGATCCTCCATATTTATTTTTCCATCTCATCTTTTAAAAACCTTCACTTTCTTCCTAATAATAGATATTTTTAATCTTGAACCATCCAATTCCTTCAATGAATATGTGCTATTGTCATGGATTGTTACTACTACATATAATCCAAATCAACGTTTTAAAAAATTTCGTAAAATACTATGGTGGTTATTCAAACTATTGTCATAAACAAGTACCTAATCACTTTTTTTCAATTGCTTTAGGCCTCAATTGATGTTGTTTATCAAATCGAGCCTTATTCTATAGCCTTGCCTCTTATAATTGTTTTAATACTAATTCTACATCTTCTGATCTTTGTTCAAGTTGCCGAATTCTAATAGCCAATAATTCTTCTCTTATTAATCTATCTTTCCAAGATAGCATATTCCAAATTGGCACATGTTCTTCAATTGGCATAATAGGTTTTTGACTTGTCATGAGTTCTACTAACATATATCTTGTCACTAAACTATATATTATTTAATTAGTTTATAATTATGCTATAATGCATAAGATAGAATTTGAGGCCATTTCTTTATTCTTCCATTACAAGCTTTAACCAAGGCTTTCACAATTGGTGGGTGTCCATATTCACTCTTTGCATTCTCCTTTGGATTATAAGCAATAATCAATAATAATTTAATTTCACATGTCTTAAAGAATTCACAAGCTTCATGTGCATCCAATTCTCCATGATCTGCAATGATCTTTCCCACACATCTATAGTGACAAATAACATTTTCAAATAAAAATCTATAAATTTCTTTTGTAGACTTTGTTCTTAATGCCTTGTCTTCCATTTGGTTTGATAAATCTTTACAAGCCAAAACTAAATACTTCATTTTTCATAATCCTATTGACATAATAACCAAATCCACAACCCATTTAAAATGAATAGCCAAAAGATATGTTGGATGTAGACTATCTCAATGACATATATTTAAATACATTTGGCAAGTTATACAAGATTCTATAAATAAAGCCACATCTCAATACATATTCTTCTACCAATATCGTTCCTTCAATTTAACAAAAGTAGCCCAAATTCTTCTATGCCCTACTCATAGACTATCATAAAATTCTTTGAGTAATTTTTATTGATCTTCTTTGGTACCTACTACTCGTTGTGGCATTCCAATGTTTAATTTTGGCCTCTTCTATACAAATCTTTCTTGTAATATGAACTTTTATGTTTTTTTTTTTTTATTTGTTTAAATTTTTCAATTGACTAATTAATATGCTTGATTAACATTGTTGTATTGTAATTTCTTACAGTATGTAAAATCTACTTAAAATGCATTATATATTTATAGGATTAGATATATGTTAAAATGGTTAGTAAAATAAATTAAAGGGGGTTGGTGTAAGAAAATTTATTTTAGATTTTTACTTAGTTTGATTATGGTTTTTAAATTATATAGAACCTAAATATTTATATAAAGCCTTGAGAGGCAATTGGGGTCCAAAGAAGAAGAATTAAACTACTAAGAGGGCTATTTAGAAGGATGAAGACAAAGTGAGGATGAATGAAGATAAGAGGTGAAGTTCTTCATTCCTATTGATCAATGGTCATACCCAATAGGCTTTGAAGAGGCTGCCTGCAACAAGAACAAGGGTTTTGGTAATTTCAAGGAGGCTATTTGAAAATCAAAGACTAAGATTAAAAAGCTTATTTTTTGGACTACAATTTTGGTATAAAAATTAAGAGATTTGGAGTTTTTATAAGGAAGAAATAGGCACCTAAAGTTAAGGTGTACAAATAATATCTATTGTCACTCTTTTGAAGATTCAAGGAGTTGTATGAAAGCTTTTGAGATCGAGAGATGCGGCTAGAGAGATGATTTCAAGTTCTATACTTAAAATAGAAGAATTGCTACATTTAGAGTTCTAAAGAAAGAAATATTAGGAATCAAAGACAGCAGATTGAATTCCACGGCAGTAAATAGGCTGTTTTATTGGTAGTGATGGATTTTGCCATATTTTGAGTTCTTGGACGAAATTTTGTCTAAAACTTTCTAAAAAGGTAGATATTTGTGCTAAAAAGCTATATATTAAAGTTTTATAGCATTTAGATATCTAGTTTGTGAAATATGAAGAATATTGTACATAGGTGTTTGTAAATAAGGGTTTAAAGCTATTTCTAGGGTTTTTGCAATATCCAAAGATTGGTAACGAATCAATGGTTGAAATTTGAGGTGGTAGTTTTTAAAATTATATTAGTACTTTTTGTAAATTTTGAGTAAATTTGAACGGTTAGATTAACAGTTATAGATTATTGAAGTTTAAAAAGACTTCTCTTTTCTACTAGTGAATGAGGGTTTAGAGTTTCTTGTTATATATTGAGTGTTTTATAAAATAAGACTTATGTATTGGGTGTAATAGCCCTATAAGAAAAATTTTCATATAAATTTGAGGTTTTTGTTATTTTGAATCTTGATTGAATAATTAGTGGCAACTAGAAGTCAAGCGCTTTCTTCAGGCAAATTCTCTCTATTACAACAACGTGCTCAAATAATGTCCAATATTTAATAACTCACCTTCATAATTTTCTTCATGAAATGGATTATCTTCTTTATTCAATTGTAAAACTAAATAAAACTTTGTACCTATATCATCAATATGCTCAATCATCTCATCTTCTACATCATATTTTGCTCAAGATAGCATATTTGCTATTGGATTATCTTTTTTTGCAACATGTCTATATTTCAGATTTAATGACTTAATATAAGCAATCCACCTCAACATTGCAATATCCAGTGTTGTACAGTTAATAATCATCCCAAAGAAAGACAAACAATTTGTTTCAATCACCACCATTGTCCCAATTAAGTAATCCTTTTCAACTTTCATAGCTAAAATAACTCTCCATAATTCTATTTTTATTTATGAATATGTATGTTGGTGAGTATTTAAAACCTTAGCTCCAAATCAAATTACAAATCTATATCTATTTAAATCATTTTGACCTACAGTCCATCCAATAGCAATCAGATTAGTATCCATTGTAAGAATCACTAGTCTATTACACTTATAATCAATTTTTCTTAACATTGGAGGTAATGTCAATAAATCCTTCAATCTTTGCATTGCTTTGATATGCTTTTCTTCTTATTTAAATTGATCCCCTTTGCATAATGATTCATACAAGAAATCTATTATGTTAGCATAGTGAGGAATCCAAATATGCTAAAATACACATGCACCTAAAAACCTTCTGTGAGCCATCAAAACAACTTAGTTCTTTGTTTTTATCCAAAATCAATCAAAAATCAATAATTATGATAAATTTAGGCTAATTAATATTTTTTGGTGGCTAAAATCCTTATTAAATGGATTATTCTTGCCAAATAGATGTTCTTACTATTCTAAAAAGTAAGCTCAATATATTAATAGAAAAATTAGATAAGAATATAGTAAATTATCTAAATTTAGTAATAAAATGATCATCTAGAATTAGGATCAATTATACTAATCTAACCTATTATTAAGAAGTAGTAGAATTCCAAAAATTAGAATTCTATTGAATTTTGATAATTTTTGAGAATTAATGGCTTCTAATTGCTGTGAGTCAAATTATTTAGTAATTAGTGATTTTAATTACCATATTAAAATACATCTAATTGAAAAAAATACTATGGATTTATTTAAATTATTATTATTCATCTAAGTTTAAATTAGAAGATAGTAGTAAAAGTTTCTTGAAGTATTTTAATAAAATTATAATAGTCAAAAGTTATAATTAATAAATTGATTAGAACTATGCTTTTGAACTTAGATTTGGACATATGAGTAGTTAATCCTAAGATTAAATTATGTTTTAAAGACATTGGTAGTATTATTTTTGCTAAAAGGAGAGTCTTTTCTTAGTTATAGGTGAATTCAATCCTAAAATCAGGCTTAGGCTTAGAGTCATTTTGGGCCCTTGATCTTGATTAGAGATTTGTAGTTTAAAGATGGGGATGTGGCTGCAATCCTTGGGCCACCTTGCTCTTGGTTAAAAGGGGCTTGGATAGCCGCTCTTGCTCTCTCTTATCTTTTTGTGGCAAAGCCCTTGAAAAATTTCCTCCTGAAGTGTGGATTCTTTTTTCTTAAGTTAGGCTGTGTTTTATTCATGCATAACTTCTAATAAGAGTAGAATTAGGATTTGAATTTTTAAAAGGTGATAATACTTTTTGTTTGCTTTTCAAAGATGTAATGCATGTGCCATTTAAATCAAAGACAAGGCAGTGGCGGCCATTTTAGTAATAAGGTGTCTATTGCCCCTTCGACTTGAAGTTGTGAATTTGAAAGACAAGATCTAGAGCGTCAAGAAGAGTTTGAAGGTGAAACTTATTGGAGAAGAAACACTCTAAAGTTTGGTTTTTGAGAAGTTAAGACTTGTATATATGTAATCAATGACAAGGTAGTGGCAACCATTTTAGTGACAAGGGTATTTGCTGCCTCTTCAACTTAAAGTTGTGAGTTTGGAGGACGAGATCTAAAGCATCAAGAAGAGTTTGAAGATGAAACTTATTGCAAAAGAAACGCTTTGAATTTTAGTTTTTGAAAAGCTAAGGTTTGTTTATGAAAAATCAAAGACAATACAATGGCGATTGTTTTAATAAAAGGAGGTTTGCTATTAGAAAAATTTAGAGCACCAACTTTGAAGAGCAACATCTTCCAAACCCAAGAGAGTTCGGAGTTGAATTTTTGGATAGTCATAGAACTTAAAGTTACCTTTTTAGAAGGTCTAAGCAAGCTTGAATCTAATTAAGGACAAGATAACAGCAACTATTTTAGTGAAGGGGGGTTGATTACTTGGATTGGAAGCATCACTAGATTATGTTTTTATTTTTTTTTGCACAATTTCTTGTGATTTCTTTCTAGCACATTATAGAATAATCTTGATACTTATTATCAAATAATTTTTGAATTAATTTTTTTATTTTTATTTTTTTATTTTTATTTTTTTATTTCTCCGTTTCACTTTTATCACCAATTAAAGTTTGTACTTTTAACTTTTATTTTTTTATATTTTTTATTTTTATATTCATCTTTTATCTTTTATCTTTTATATTTTTACTTTTTATTTTTACTTTAATCTTTTATATTTTATTTTTTACTATTTATCTTTTATCTCTTATTTTTATCTCAATTCTTTTATTTTTTTCATCCATCTATAATACTAATGGTGCATTGGCTGGAAGACACTTAGATAATAATACTATAAATACTAATAATAATAAAAACCATAAAAAATCTAAAAATACTAATTTTTTTAATTCAATCAGATAAAAACATAAAAAAATTTGTAATGAGTTTTTTTGGCTCACACCTTTGCATCTTTGTTAAAAAACTGTAATCTTCTTTCATTCTTCCAATTGCATTAACTTTGATTGGATTTGGTTTTCTTCTATAAAATCCACATAAATGTCCAACAATTACAACTTCTTGTACTTCAAATATAGATTTTGCACCCAATAATATAAGATGAATTTCTTCAAGCCAAATCAATATCTTTTCACAATCTTGTATATGATCAATAATATACTTGCGACATCCTCTCTTATCCAAAGTTTCATCCTTGTTTTTTTCCTTACACCCTTTTATAAGGACATTATCTAGAAAAGGCATAGTCTTTTCAGGAATAAAATCTCTCAACATCCTATTTATTTCATTTATTATATGTGCTATTGAATTGGTAGCACCTCGAAAAAAAATACACATTCTAACTAATCCAAGTGGTGTTCTCATCATTGTTATGTCTCTACTCTCCATTGCAACTTGAAATTGATCATAGTTTGAATACAAATCATCCATTGAATAGATTGCCCTTCCTATAAATGCTTCAGCAAATTCATCCACTATTGATCTAATTCCTGCATTCTTAATAGTCACTACATTTATTGATTGCATATCTTGAGTAAATTATAACAATTCATTTTTCTTAGGCTCTGTAAATCATTGACTAGAATATGGTGCAAAAGAGGGCTCTAAAATCTTCATCTTCATCTTTATCTTTTCTTTCAATAATTTTATCAAACTTGGCAAATGTGTCCTTAGTATTGGAATTGGCTTCAAATTTTAAGGCATATGTGATATAGTGAAAATAACCATTGGAGTTACAACATTTAAATCCATACACCCAATTTCATGAGATTCAAAGGCAAATGATTTAGCTCGTTTTGCTAACATTTCTTTAAAGTACTCAATTTCCTCTAGCAATGAAGAACCATCAAAACCAATCTTTAATTCTTCAAAAGTCTCTTCAATGAACTTCTATCTAATATTCCTTGGATTCCTTAAATTCTTTTCTTTTGATATTTTTTCTATCTGTTCTTTAGAATCTTTTGGCAAAGATTCAATAATAGGTTTCACCTTCTTATCTACTGTCTTATATTTTGTTTCAATCATAATCTCTAATATTTGAATAGATTCAAGTATAGAATAAATTTTTCTTGAATAAATTTGCACAATCTTATCATCATCTTCTAATCCAATTGATGAAATCAATTCCAAAGAATCTTCCAATCCATTCTCTTTATAAACACCAAAAATCCTTTCATCATCCTTTAATGTTTCTAATTCACATAATTCTTTTTTAATATCACATAATCTTTTTCTTTTTTTTCTTTTTAAATTTATAATTTTTATATATATAATACTTACATTTCAAAAATATCAATAAAACTTATATTAAAGGTACCTACATCTTGCGAGAATATCTCCTCTTCTATACTTCCATAATCCTGCTTTATAGTGGTACTCCTCAAAAATCCGTAAATTCTTCAACAATCCTTGGCAATGGATTCTCTCTCAATTTGTCTTAATTGCGTTCATGATTTGGAAGCACAGTCAAAAAATATACTACACTTCTTCCATCTTCACTACTAAATTTTATATAAGCTGAACCATCATCAAATACTTTTGTTTCCATCTAAGTCGCAATAATATATGGTTGTTCCAAAATAAGAGGATAAGATGTTGCATCTTGAACAAAAAAAAATTGTTCCATTGCAACATCACCAATCCAAATTTTTATATTTTGATAAGCACCATACAACTCACCTTGTGTATTATTAGGTGCATGTATTATCCATCTATGTTCCATATCAATTGGCTACTTTTGCTTCATATAAAGATCCTTAGATATAAGATTTATTTCTAAATTGTAATCAATCAAGGTAACAATTTAATATTGTCAATAATGACATCATGAAATTCTTTCTTTGCAATGCCCAAAAATCTCCTTCAATGTAAATTCAACTTTAGCATTGAACACATGTTCTTCAAGCACTTCCTTTAAATCTGTTGCTACTTCAATATCAAAGAAAAATTTGTAAGTCATTAACTTATCTTTTGTCTTTTAAATCCTTTGATTTTTTTTTAATGATATTGAAGCATTTTTTATTGATAACTCTTGTGAAGCCATCTCACAAGTCTTATCTCCTCAACTGTGCCTCTTGGAAGAATTTCCTTCTTTTATGTCATTAAAATCCTACTTTCTCTTTTCTTCTATGAAGGCTTCATGTTGACTCTTAGCAATATAGGCATACATTGACAAAGCTTCCATAGGATCCTTTCAAACCCTAATTCTATAAATTATTGCAGTACTCCTCAATAAAGCTTTTCTTGGCATCTTTTTTTTATACATTGTAGAAATAATAGAAGACCAAAGTCTACTTGGTTCAATACTTCCAAAAAAATCTTGGTTGCCATTGTCATCCACCCTAGCACCATAATTTATAACTTCTATTGTTACAATCCCATTAGCTATCAAATAATTATTAACCAATGCTTTCATACTTCTTTTATCAAAGTTAGTTTGAAAAAAATCACTAATATGTTTTAATATCACTTTTCCATCTTTTCAAAAAATAATACCTTGTTGCACCATTTCATTGAATTTACCACAATCCTTTCAAGAATGAGAATCATCATCACACCAAATACATCTTTGTATATACCCTACCTTAAAAGTAGCTTTTGAATTCATTATAGAAGTCTTTTCTTCAAGCCTTGTAAGCTTAATTTAAAGATCTCGTATTCTACATATAAGTTCTTCAATTCTTACATCTTCTTTCTTTGATGTAGTCGTTGAAGATTGGACAGTAGATACTATTGATCATGAAGTGGGCACTTGAGTTTTAGATACTTGCACAATTCTTTGAATACTAATCCTATTCTTTTTTTTTTCTCTTTTTGCAAGCAATCCCAGTGCATCTTCAATTTTTTTCTATTTTATTGTCAATCCTTCATCCTCTTCTTTATTCTCAAGAAGAATTTCTAACCTCTCTTGCAATTCTCTATTAGCTACTTGAAGAAATAATTTAACCTTGTTTGGTCTTAAGATTACCTTTTCCATTTTTAATAATCGAGAATATTGCTTCTCAAACTCTCTTAATAATTTAGTAGATTGCAATTTCTTATTACGGTACTCAATCTATTCCAAAAATGATTTTTTAGTGACTTGATCAAAATCTTCTAAGAAATATTCATCTCTCAATGCGTGAGAGAATATTTTCCAACAACTATAGCAACAAACAATGTCTTCTAAAAGAAATTGACATACAATTTTAATGCTCTTTGTTCTTAATATATGTCCTTCAACCATATTTGATAAATCTTCATGTTCAAGTACCAAATATTTTATTTGTTCAAGTTCTATTGTCAAAGACACGAACTAAAACAGATGCATAAGTTAATAAAAAACTATGTCAAAAAAAAAATAACAAGATAGAAATAAAGAAGTAAGTATATTCAAGAAGAAAGTGGAATGGCTATTGCCAAAGACTAAAAAATACATGAGACTCTTGAACTAGACTAGAAGCAAGAAAGGAGTTGACAAGAGTGAAAAAGGCTTCACTCTTGTCTCTATTTATACTATCTATGTAAGAGCTATGTGGTGGTATTCTATAGGACTTCATACACGTGTCTAATTTGTAAGACACATTGTCGTATTGTAAATTAAAACATAATATGAAAGATATAAAAGAATGTGTTAAAATAAAAAGATTAAGATTAGAAGACAAAAGAATGAAAAAGACAAGGGATTGTAGTTATATCTACATTATCTTGGATATTATAATATTTATTACAAGCTCAGGGGTGATAAGTAGGCCAAACTATTAATTTTCTGCTGAAATTCCCACTAGCAGTACTAAGTCACAAAGCCATGGGTTTCTACAATGAAGTCAAGTGGATTCGAACCCACGTCAGTTTCAAAATAGCCAAGAATATTAGCCACATAAGCTTCTTTGACTTGGCAGTGTAAGATATAGTTCTTTATTTTTTATCTCTAATCTAATCTAAATTATTTCTTTCTACTTGTTAGGTTTCCTTCTATTTATCTTAGATCTACTTTATTTTTATTTTCTTCTCTCTTAGATATGAATTTAAATATTGTGGGCTGAAATTAGAAAAGAAGTTGGTAGAAAATTAGTAGTAAGAAGGTAGAATGGAAATTCACCTTGGAAAGTGAGATTTCTTCAAGTTAATTCAAAAGAAAAGGTTGAAGAGGTGGAAAGACATGGGCTGAGGTGTCTATTTTCAAATTAGTGAAGTTCAAGAGAACATATCTTTGTAGTTAGAGTAGTGTTTTGAGCAAAATTTATTGAAGTTTGTAGATATATAAGTCTATTAGATTGTATGAAAAATTAATTACCATTGGAGTTATATTTGAGGAATTATAAGAAAAATTGTGATTGGATCCAAAGTTATTTAAAGGAAAAATTAAAGAAGAAGGATGGAGCCTATAACTTAAGTTTGGAGAAGACTTTTAGAGAAATAATCAAAAAAGGATTACAACATGAGACAAGCTATAAGCCTATCAAATTTCAGCATTTAGATCTTCTTTAATGAAGAGCAATGAAGGTGTGAAGCAAAAGGGGTCTAGAATTGAAGGCTGCAAGAAGGGGTAATTTTGACAACGTGGTTCTCCCTAACCATAGTAGTTATGATCAAAAAAATTTTGAGGTTTGCTTTTTTACTTCCTTAAGTATCTTGTGTCTAAATTTTGCTTTAATTGATCTGATATCCTAGGATTTATGAGTGAAATTGAAGGCAAGTCTCTAAAAGTAAAAAATATTAGGATTCATAAAATATATATTTTTTAATATAAATTCTTCAATTTCATGAACTTTTATGGATCTTATCTTATACTTGATTAACTAGAGGCACAAAAGACCCTGTGTTTCTTAGGGCTAAAATTCTCACCACGACAACGTGTCACACTTGCACGATAAGTTTTTCACATGTGCGCCACATGCTTGGCTTGTTTCTTAAGCTACCAACATGTGCGATACATGGCTAGCTTGTTTTATAAGCTACCAATACGTGCAACACGTGGCTAACTTATTCACCAAATTTTTAACCTACCAATCATCTATAGACATGTATAAAGATGATTCTGCATCTATGAAGCTTCTTAGAAGCTTCTCTATTAGATATTATCAAATTAATTTATTTTACCTACTTCTATTAATCTATATTAATTAGATAATTATTGGAATAAATCTTATGTCCGAGATATTATCTCCCCCTTCTAGGAACAAGTACCACAAGGAGCGATGATTACATATTGAGAAAGTCCAAGATACCCCAAATTGTACTTGCCACATACTCTGATCTTTGTTCCCTTCAAAGGTAATTGATAGATCCTTTCAGCCATTGATAATATTTCATACCAAGGTAAGAAGACCACCCTATTATTTGATCATTGTTGAGACCTTCATAACTTCTTTTATAGAAAATATTAAGAATACCATCAAGAGTAGTTCCTACCTCTAAAAGTATTACCAAACATCAGGAGTCTCTTCCAAGGTTGTGATATCAAATACATTATATTTCACCATCAATCCAAAGAAGGACATGTTTTTCTTGAGGATCTTCATCTCTATTTTGTCATCTTGAAGGTTGTAATAGTCGTAATATCTCATCCAATAAATCAACAAACGATGGCTCTTGAGCTGAATTTGCTAGTTGTTGATTTTCCATCTTTTTAGCATAAACAAATCTAAGGAAATAACAAACAATGATACAAGGTAGGATGAAACCTCTATAGAACATGCTTTGCTTTATAGCAAAGATTTTTTTGATTTTTTATCTTGGTTTTGGCGGATGTCATCAATGAAATGCATTGATTTTTATTGATGTATTTGCTAGATTCTTGGATGGCTCCCATGTGCATTCACTAATATCATATCTGTATCAATACACAAGATATTTCAGTCGATTTTAGTACCGCCTTGAATCTAAAATCTCTATGACATTGAATTTTTCATTGTTGTCCACTTCTATAGGAGGCGGTGGTATTTGTCTTCTTCCTTGTATATCCACTATCTTGTATGGCTTAAGTAATAACACGTAGAATACAAGATGGATCTTCATAGATTTTGATAGACATAATTAATAAGCAATTGGATTGATTTATTCACAAATCGAAAAAGGTCCAAGCTTATGATAATCTAGCTTGTCACAAAGATGGATAGTCTTAATATTACTACAAAGTAACCATATTTTATCGTCCACATAGAATTGAGGTTGTTCCTCAGGATAGACATTTGTATTGAATTTTTGTCGTTCTTGAGCTTTTTTTAATTGTGCCTTCATTGTTGCATGTAGCTCTAACAAACAATTTGTCAAATCTTCTGCCGTAAGATTATCAACTTTTGAAAAGTCAAAAGTATCAAATCATGGATGACAATGATAATTTGCAAAGAATGGAATTTGCTGAATAGAAGAATGTATCAAATTATTATAAGAAAACTTTACCAATGGCAAAAGAATTGTCCAATCATCTTGATAGTAGTTGATGGTACATTTCAAATATTATTCCAAAACTTGATTTATTCATTCCGTTAATCCATCAATTTGAGGATTGAAAACTGAGGATAATTTTATATCCACCTTCAATATTTTAAAAAGAATCTTCCAAAACCTTGATATGAATTGTGTTCCTCTATCTAATATAATATCCCTTGGTAGTCCATGATAGCGATAGATATTATCAAGGAAGAGTTTAGCTCTTTCTTTACCTGCAATAGATTTTGTACATGGTACAAAATATGCCATCTTAATAAAATAATCTACAATTACAAATATAAAATCATATGAACTTGACTTTAGAAGATCCATGATAAAATCCATAGAAATAGAAGACCAAGGTTGTTTTTGTGCATACAATGGTGGAAAAAGTCCATTGTCATATTGTAACACGTTTATATAGTGAAAAGTATGAATAAGGATAAATTCTACTTAATACTTAGTTATCTTGGATTATTAGAAACTTAAGGTACTTAAAAAAATATTTATAGAAGCCTCTTAGATTAATTCTTGGTCTAATAGCTAAAAGATAAAAGTTAGTTATTAAAATTTTCTTCTAGGTTGTAGAAATTAGTTCACGGCTTTTAAAAAAGCCATAAGTTAATAAAAATAGGATAAGAGAAGTAAAAAATTAGTATGATAGATACCAAGGTTGAATTGAAGATAGGATTAAGTTTAAAAAGCCTTAAAATAAGTTAGATCAATACCTAGGGAGTGACCAGATATGAGACAGGGTCAAAATCAGACCTTTAGCCACATAAACAACCACCAAAGGCAAGTGTTCAGGACATTCAAATATCAACAATTAGAATTGGATAGCCACCTTAAAGGGGGTTCCAAGGGCATTTAACATGTTACCATACAATTTTAGAGGACTTAGCAATCGTTATTCAAAGTTAGGATTTGTATTGGTGTTTTGGGTTTTATATAAGACAATGATGGCTTGCACTATTCAGCGATTCGTGCAATCTGTATAGCATCTATGGTTCATAATTTAATATTGTCTAGATTGTTAGGCATGCTAAGTGTATACAAAAATTTGTATTAATCTAGCAATGCAATCAGGAGATATTTGAGCTTTGATACAAAGGGTTGTCGGAAGTTGGCAGTTTAGGGTTGGATAGAGTTTCTATGATAACTAAAGATCCACTTATTGGATCAATGTAAATTTTGATATGGTCATAGAAGACTTATAGATTGAGCTACATACCAAGTTTGAGCTAAAGTTAACTATAGAAGAAGGAGAAATCACCATTGGAGTTTCTGCATCAATCTTCAAGTTGGCGGCCGAGTGTCATTAGTGCGCTTTTTGGGCATTTTCTTGCAATCTGTAAGTTGGATTGAGCTAAATTTTTTTAAGCATGTAAAAGGCTTATACCAACATTTGTATGCAAAATTTCACACTAAGTAGATGGTCGGATTAAAAGTTATAGCTTGTCAAAGCTCACTAATTAAGATTAGGGCTTACAAACGAAAATAAAAAATTGCTTAATTATTAAAAAAATAAGGAAATTGGGATGTATGTATAATTGATGTTATTAAGAGGAGTGTTTTTAAACACTTTTGAATTGAACTTTGAATCATATTCTTTATATATGAAAGAAACCTATTAGGATTTTTTGATTATTTGCAAATACAATTTTACCTTCTACAGCCAGGTGCTCGGTGTATTTCCAAACAAGACAATACGTAATACGACACCATAAGATTGGTCACGAGGAATTTTTGATCTTGAACAAACATCATGTGACTATACAAATTCTTTAATAGCCTTTTACATCTGAGGCCACTATAAATCTCTTGATATTAGTTCGAAAGTCTTATCATATCCAAAATGTCTTGTTATAGGGAGGTTGTGACGAGCTTCTAGAGCACGTAGTCATGTTGTGCCTTTTGGAATATATAGACATCTTTCAAAATAGAACAAATCATTCTTGAACTCAAACTTGGAAGTATCATGAGACTTAAATGAATTATTCTTGATTTCATGGACAAGAGGATCTGAAGACATACTGCACTCGATTTGCTTGACAAAAGTGGAATCAATAATTAATATTTATTTCATTGCTCGAAGATGAAATTACTCCGGCTTCAAAAAGATCATTCTTTGTTAATCAAAAGTTGAATCTCTTTCTTATAGTACAAGATAAAAACATCTAGAAAAGGCATCGGACAAACCTTGTTGTTTTTTTGGTTGATAGGTGATAATAAACTTGAATCTTGACAAAGACATGCTCCAATGAGCTTGGCAACGATTCAATACACATGTAGATATGAAATACTTGAAATTCTTGTGATCCATGTATATAGTGACTGGAATAGAAGTGCCTTCTAGATAGCGATGCCATTCTTAAAAAGAATCCAGAATAGAAAGAAGTTCTTTATCATAGATTTCGTAATTAATCTTTGTTATTGGAAGTTTCCTAGAATGGAAAGCTACTAGGTGGAGTTTATCATCTTCTTCCATTTGTGTCAATACTACCTCCAAAGCAAAATGTGAGGCATTTATTTCTATAAAAAATATCCTAAAAAAGTTGACGCGATACAAGATTGGTGCAAAAATAAAAATTGTCTTCAAAGCCTCAAACGATGCTTCTGCTTCTTTATTCTACTAAAGTTTTTCCTTACAAGTTAAGCGTGTAAGTTGAGCTACAACTTGAGAAAAATTCTTGATGAAGATTCGGTAGTAATTGGCAAATTTCAAAAAATATTACACATCTCTTATTGTTTTTAGAATCTTCCAATCTATGACTATCTGGACTTTTTTAGGATCCATTTTGAGACTATCATTCAAAATGATGTATCCTAAGAAGTCAACTTGAGTAGTGTAAAATACACATTTTTCCATCTTAGCATATAATTCTATATCTTTAAGTTTTTGTAACACACGACAAATATGAGTTCATATTTTTTTGTATTTTTAGAGTAGATTAAAATATCATCTAATTAGCAAACAACGAAATCATCAAGAAACTCATAAAAAACATCATTAATAAGATGTTGAAAAGTAGCTAGTAAATTTGTAAGTCCAAAAGGCATGACATTATATTCGAAATATCTATACCTTGTTCAAAATGCAGTCTTCCATTCATCATCTTCTTTGATGCACACTAGATTGTATGCACCTCTTAGATCTATTTTTGTATAGATCTTGACTTGATTCAATTGATCAAAAATTCCAGATATCAAAAGTAGAGGATACCTATTCTTGATGGTAATCTTGTTGAGCCCTCGATAATCTACACATATCCATAGTGACCCATCTTTCTTCTTTATAAACAAGATAAGAGCTCTTGCTAGAGATTTTGGATGGCATATGAAATTCTTGGCCAAGTTCTCATCAATGTATTTCTTGAGTTCAGCCAATTCATTATGAAAGAGACTATAGATCAGTTCAAATGGAGGCTGAGTTCCCTCTTTGAGATCAATTGAACAATTGTATGGACAATGTTTTGAAAGAATATCTACATTCTTCTTCTCGAAAATGTCTTGATAATCTTGATATTGGCTTGAAATGCCACTTGAAATCCTTCAACCATCAGAAATGGATGTAGCCTAAATAGCAAAAGATGATTCTTCTTTTGCTTTATTTGTAAACGCTTTTGCACCTATAAGTACGGATTTTATTATACTAAGCTTATGATTCATTACTTAATTTACGGAACTCTTATTAATGCTTTGAAAAAAATTAAGTCTAAAGAAAATCCAACCTATTCGAAGATTGTACTTTTCTAGTCATGATAAACCTAAAATAATTAGATTAGAGGAAGATTTAATTATATTAAAGATTACACAACTATTATGACCATCTATTATAATATTTATGGGAAGGATTTTATGAGTAACATTTCTAGAAGATAACAGGTGACCATCTATGACTTCTATATGTACGGGTTTAGTTTTTTGTACTGAAGGTATTCTACAACTTTTAACAAATTTTTTATCTAAAAAATATGCTGAGGCTCTTGAATCTAATAAGGTAGAGGCTTTGTGATTTTTAGGTCCCAAATAGATATCTATTATAAAACAAGAAGAGGATTTTGAGGACAGGACAAGACCTTTATTAGGAATTATACGAGATTCTAGCTGAACGGTCCCTATTGTAGCTGGAGAAACTCATTTTCTGACATATTGTCTTCTTTGATAGCTTTACTCCTCATCTTATAGTTGTGTCATTTCTTCGGATAATACTGAGCAATATCCTTAGATCCTCCATAATATAAATATAATCTTTCTTGACAACGACGAGTCTTTTCTTCTTTAATAAGATGTTTGAAACGTACCATGTCAATTTATATGTCTTTTACTTCTGAATGTACATATTGAAAAGACATTGATATTGCCATTGTATTATAATAACATTGGGGCTCTCTTGTGTGGCTCTCTAATTGAAATTCAAAAAGCCGATTGTCACACTTCACAACAAAATCAATTATTTGATTCAATGTCTAAAGATTGGATAAGTTGAACATCAATTTCTTTACCTCATATTGTAATCTATAGAGAAATTGGCTAATAAGCGTAGTATTATCCCACTTAGTGTCAATTGCTAATTGTCAAAATTATAAAGCATATGATGTCAGTGATCGATTATTTTGTCACAAGATATGGATCTTGTTGATTGCGACACAAATTGCATCATGTTTTCCATACATAGATCAAAAATTTGCTAAAAATGCCTCCAAATTATCTAATACTGGATCACATTATTCAAGAAAGGACAAAAATTATGATAAAGCAGAATCTAACAATAGTGCTCCAATAAACCTGACTTGTATCTCTGGAGTTGGATAACTTTGGAATTGAAGTTCAATCACCAATTGTACTTGATTAATAAATCCTTGAAACTTAGATCAGGTGCCATCAAATTTCTCCGACAAATTAATTTTTGGTTCTTTGATGCTTGAATGATGTTCAATTGTAGGTATGGCTTAATGGTATGGCTTGAAGTAGCTCAAATCATCTCTATATCTTTGCTTCTTGTTAATCTTGTTGCTCGTTGTCGTGGTGTATTGAGTTGATGCATTGCGAGCATTAATTCTCTCATTTGTTCTTGCATTTGTGTCACTACACTCTTCATTTCAGCAAGCTGTGCAATGATATAACAATAGAAAAGAAAAAAATATCTACTCTCACTATAAAATAAAATATTCAAGAACAAAGAAAAAAATTCTATGAACAATATCAATTTTAGAAGTGGATAATCCACAACTTCTAATATGCTTATGTCTTATCAAGAAAAAGAGGTAATCCACTCTTAATCAAGAAGAAACAAAGCTCTGATATTATAACTTCACTCTTATCAATCTATCAAGAATACAAACTAAAACAAATACATAAGTTAGTAAAAAACTATGTCAAAGGAAAATAACAAGATAGAAATAAAAAAATAAATATATTTAAGAAGAAATTGGAATGGCTATTGTCAAAGATTAAAAAATACATGAGACTTTCAAACTAGACTAGAAGCAAGAAAGGAGTTGATAAGAGTGAAGAAGGCTTCATTCTTGTCTCTATTTATATTATCTATCTAAGAGCTACATGGTGGTATTCTATAGGACCTCCTACACGTGTTTAATTTGTAAGACACATATCACACTTACACAATAAGTTTTCCACATGTGTACCATGTGCTTGGCTTGTTCTGCAAGCTATTAACATATGTGATACATGGTTAGTTTGTTCCATAAGCTACCAATATATGCAACATGTGGCTAGCTTGTTGACCAAGTTTCTAACCTATCAATCACCTATAGACATGTATAAAGGTGATTCCACGTCTATGAAGCTTCTAGGAAGCTTTTCTATCAGATATTATCAAATCAATTTATTTTACCTATTTCTATTGATCTATATTAATTAGATAATTATTAGAATAAATCTTATGTCTGTGACATCCATAGGCATTGTCACTAAATCCACTATCCACTTATAATGTAGTGATAGAAGATAAGTTGGATGTGATTTATCTTAATGTCAAATATTAGAATAAAATTGACAGGTCTCATATGATCCTATAAAATGTGCCACATCTTTGTACATGCCTTTCTATCAATATTTTTCTTTTATTCTAATAAAAGTTGCTCAAATTCCTCTATGTCCTATCTACAAATTCTCATGGAACTCTTTAATAATCTTTTGTTGAGCTTCTAAACCACATATCATCCATTGTGGTACTTTTCATCTCTTCTTTGAATGCTTCCATAAATATCTATCATGTAAAAAATATCCATAGGTTTTTTTATAAATTTTCTTAAATTTTTCATCTGTCGAATCTTCTTGTCACTTCAAATATATTTAGATATTTTTCAACATCTTTCCATTTATCTTCATATAAATCTCTTAAAAAAGATTCCAATAATATATTCAAACATACACTTTCTTCTTTTGGTAATGCATTAGTATAAAATTTTATATCCACATCATCTTCTGAATCAATCATATCTTTTTATTATAATACGTTGCCCTTGATAACATATCTACAACTAAATTAACTTTTCCTGAAATATGCTTAAACTTTGGATTCATAGATTTAATATATGCTATCTATCTTAATATAGTAATATCAAGAGTTGAACAACTTGTGATCATGTCCAGTAAAGATAGACAATGTGTTTCTATAATTATTGAAGTTCCAATCAAATACTCTTTTTTATTTTTTATAGCTATTATTATACCTCATAATTCTCTTTTAATTTGTACATATGTCCTTTGTCTAATATTTAAAATCTTTGTTCCAAATCTTATTATATATCTATTCCCTTGTTTATCATCTTATCCAATTGTCCAACATATTCCAATTGGACTTACATCAATTGCTAATATCACTGGCCTTCCATATTCATAATTCACTTTCTTCAAAGTTGGTGGTGAAGAAAGAAATTCTTTCAATTTTGCCATTGATTTTCTTTGTTCTTCTTTCTATTGAAATTTTTTATTCTTTCTTAGCAATTCATATAATAGATTTTCTAAATGTGCAAAATGAAGTATCTATATGTGATAGAAGATATATACTCCTTAAAATCTTCTGATTTCTGTTGTATTTGCACATTCTTTTATTTTTTTAATAATATCAACCTTTTCAATACTTGGCTTACGTCCATATGATCCATATATGTGCCCAACAATAAGTATCTCATTTATTCCAAATATAAATTTGATACCTGATAAGGTCAAATGTACCTCTTCCAACCATGATAAAATCTTTTCACAATCCATAATATGATTTACAACCCCTTTGATCTAATATTTTATTTGCTTCTTCTTCTACACATCCTTTAATTGGAACATCATCTAAGAATGGCATAGTTTTTTCTAGTATAAAATCCTTCAACACTTTGTTTATTGCGTTCATCATATGAGCTACTGAATTAATAGCTCCTTGAGGTAATGTACACATTCTTATTAAATCCAATGGACTCTTCATAGTAGTTAAATCTCTACTTTATAATGCCAATTGAAATTGATCATATCTTAAGTAAAGATCATCCATTGAATAGATTGCTCTTTCAGTAAATACTTTTGTAAATTCATCCATAATTAGACTTGAATCCATATTTCTAATAATCACTTTATTCACAAGTTGCATATCTTATATAAATTTTATTGTTCCATTTTTCTTTAGTACTGTAAACTATTGATTAGAATATGATGCTATAAATGGTTCTAAAATCCTTATTTTAATCTTTTTATTGAGTAAATTTATTAACTTGGATAAAGATACTTTTGGCACTAGAATTAGTTGCAAATTCCATGGTTCATAAAGAATAGTAAAAATAACCATAGGTATTATAATACTTCGATCAACACATCTGATTTCATATGTTTCAAATACAAAAGCCTTTCTATGTTGTGAAAGCATCTCTCTAAAACATTCTTCTTCATATTTTGTCAAAAATCCATCACATCCAACCTTTAATCCATCTAATGTAGCATCTGTAAATTCATGCCCTATCTTTTTAGGATCCCTTAAATTTGATTGTATAGATGATCCCTTCATCCTTTCTTCACAATTTGATAGTAATGGCAAAGCCATTTGTTTAACTTTTTTCTCCATTGATTTATACTTAGTTTCAATATGTATCTCTTAGTGACTTAAATTTTCTATAAATCTTTGAATTTCATCATAATATTTTTTTTGTACATTAATAATTCTATTTTAACCTTGTAATCCATATTGCAACAAATAATTTAATTCTCCCATAATATCTATAAATCCAACTTCTTCAAATACTCCTAAAATAAATTTGTCTTCAATCAATTCTCTATTTTCTTTCAAGATTTGCTCTATATTTTTAATATAATGTTTGTCTATCCTTTTCATCTTATCAATAGTCTTAAAGACAATACACAATCTTATTCAATCTAATAAGTCTAATAGATAATACCTTCTCTTTTAAATAAAGCGGGAGCATTTCTTTCTCTAATCCATTGTAATCCTGCTTTACAATGGTATGTGGTATAAACCCTCAAGGTTTTTAAAATTTTCATTTGATAATGGCTTTTCTCTCAACTAATCACGATTTCTTTCATGATTGGCACAAATAGTTAAAAATTGAAATGCTTTTATTCTATCTTGGCTTCTTATTCTTATATAGACTAAACCATCATCCATTATCTTTGTTTTTGTTTGTGTGGTGGTAATATATGGTTGTTCCAATATAATAGGATATGCAGACATTTCTTGTACAAAGAAATGTTATTCATATATAACATATGCTATTATCATCTTGATATTTGAACAAGCTCTATATAAATCTCTCTTTGAATTATTTATTGATGTTATCATCTATCCATGTTCAGTATCAATAGGCCATTTTTTCTTTCTATATAGCTCTTTTGATATCAAATTGATCTCAAAACCATAATCAATTAATACTACAATTAATTCTTCCAAATCTCCTAATTTTATTAAATTTTCTATAATAGCCCTTGCTCAATAATTTTAAGAATAATGATTGGATGGTTGAATCTCATTTCCTTCTTTTGTAAGTCCAACTTATGAAATATTTCCTAAAACTTGAATTTCATCGTCTTCATCTACATTATTTTTTATTGCTTTTATTTTTTGTGTATTTGGTGTCATAATATCTCCTATAGATTGCCATTTTTTTCTTTATTGTATCAATAATAACTTCATGAAATTTATGCTTTGCAATTCCCAAAATTTCACCAATTGTAAATTCGACCTTTTTTCCTAAAATCTATTCTTCTAATATCTTCTTTAAATTTGTAGCAACCTCAATATCTAATTGTAACTTGTAAGCAAGAGTTTTTCTTTTTTCTTTAGAATTTTCTTTTCCTTTGTAGAAACATTCTCTACTTCTTCCTCATGCATAGGATTTTTTTGTTGTCTTATTTTATCTCCTCTTGTAGTCCTTTTTTATGGCACTTTATTATTTTCATCTCTTCTATTAATGCTTCATGTTGACTCCTTGCAATATAAGCATACATTAATAATCTATCTACTGGATCATTCCACCTAATAATTTGTCAAATATTATTACCAATATATTTTAAAACATTTGTAATAAATTTTTCCTTCTCAACATAATTCATTGCTTTTGTTCACAAAGAGCAAGATTCTTTTGGAAGTTCAAGATTTATATTTAAACATTTGTCTTGATTTGCTTCTGCCTAATATGTTGATGCTTCCTTACTTGAATTTCTATATACTTTAAAAGCATCTCTTGTAAATATCTTTATTCTTTCTTTATTAAAATTTGTCTCTAATTTTTCTCCACTTTCTTTTAAATATATTATACCATCTTTAAAAAAAAACAAATCCTTTGCGTAGCGCCTCTATAAAATCTTCACACTCTCTTCTTGAATGTTCCATGCTATTACACCACATGCATCTATGCACTACACCTTCTATTAGTCTTGAATTTTATTTTGATGATATCCTCAATGATTGACCCTTCTCTTCAAGTTTTATAGATTTTATTTGTAAATCTTTCATCCTATATATGATTTCATCCATATTCATTTCTTCTTTCTTTGATGTAGGCATTAAAGATTGAATCATAGAAGTAGAATAGTTGGTAGGCAATTTTATCTTAGATGCTTGTAATGGTTTTGAATACTTATTCTATTTTTTTCTTTTTTTTCTTTTTGCAAGCAATCATATTGCCTCTTCCACTTCTTTCCAATTTGATATCAATCCTTCTTTTCTTTTTTTTTATTTTCAAGCAAATTTCCGATTTTTCTTATAATTCTCTATGAGCCGCTTGAAGAAAAAATTCTACTTTAGTTGGATCTAAGAATTGCCTCTCCTTCTTTAATAAATGAAAATATTATCTTTCAAACTCTCTTAATAATTTTTCGGCTTGAAGATTCTTCTTAGGCCTTTCAATCCATTCAAAAAATGACTTCTTTGTAATCCAATCATTGTCTTTTAAAAAATATTCATCCCTCAATGTTTGAAAAAATTTCTCCCATGAACCTCCAGCATGTCCTATAATGGACTTTACATGATTTCTTATCTTTGGTATAGTAGCTAATTTAAATATTTGAACCATCTCCTTCTCAAAAATACGCTTCAATTCCATTTCTCTCACATAACATCTTAAATATTTTGTAATATCTTTTCTTTTAAATTGATCAAATTTGTCCACAACTGCTTATAATGCTTTATTTGCCATACCTTCTTTGCGTTCTTTAACATGTTGCTGTTCCATGAATAAAGCAAAAGTTTCTGACATACTTGCACAGTTAGAGTCAAAATACATACCTTGTCCTCTACTAATACTTCCGCTTGTAGCTCTACTTGAAATACTACCCATAGCTCCTCCTTCCATTCTCTTACCTTCTTTCTCTATAGTTCAACTAAATCAAAAAATTCCAACTACCTTCTACCTCAAGCTTTTCATGTCAAGTTCACCAAATATGTCGTATGTCATAAAATCTTATTTAAGAATTTATTGGGCACTTGGTTGTAGAAGATAAAAAAATAATAATAGCAATAATAATAAATCCTAATATTTCTAATAGAATTATATAAAATTTATAATTAAAACTAATAAATATGCTTCAATTATTTAAAAAATTAATTAAATTTTTTAATTACTTATACAAGAATACACAAAAATCCTAAAGAACTTTTAAAGAAGTCATAACAAAATAATAAAGAAATCTTAAAGAAATAGTAATATTAATCTAAAAAATATTAAAATAAAAAATCTATCAAAATATTAAAAATAGAAATTATAATCAAATTTTAATCAAATCCTAGTCAAATCCTATTCAAATCTTGAATAAATCCTAGTCAAATCTCAATCAAATTCTAATCAAATCCTAATCAAATCCTAATCAAATCCTAGTCAAATCTTAATCAAATCTTTAAAATCTTAATCAAATCCTAATTAAATCCTAATCAAATCTTAATCAAATCTTAAAAATCTTAATCAAATCCTAATCAAATCCTACTCAAATCTTAAACAAATCTTAGTCAAATCCTAATCAAATTTTGGTTGAATCCTAATAATCCTAATCATATTCTAAACAAATCCTAATCAAATTTTAGTCAAATTCTAATCAAATTCTAATCAAATCCTAGTTAAATCCTATTCAAATCCTAATCAAGCCCTAATCAAATCTTATTCAAATCCTATTCAAATCCTAGTCAAATCCTAACAACCTTGGTCAAATCCTAATCAAATCCTAATCAAATCCTAGTCAAATTTTAATCAAACCTTGGCTGAATCTTAACCTTAATCAAATTCTAAACAAATCCTACTCAAATCTTAAACAAATCCTAGCCAAATCTTACTCAAATTCTAACAATTCTAATCAAATCCTAAACAAATCCTAATCAAACTCTTATCAAATCCTAGTCAATACTAAATAAATTCTTATTAAATCCTTATCAAATCCTAACAATCCTGGTCAAATCTTAAATAAATCCTAGTCAAATTCTAGTCAAATCTTAAATAAATCCTAATCAAATCTTGTTCAAATTCTAACAATTCTAGTCAAACTCTAAACAAACCTTAATCAAACTCTAGTCAAATCTTAACCAAATCCTAGTCAAATCTTGCTCAAATTCTAATAATTCTAGTCAAATCCTAAACAAATCCTAGACAAATCTTAACCAAACCTTAACAACCTTAACAAATCCTAACTGAATCCTAATAAGACCTAATCAAATCCTATAGCAAATTAAAACTACAATGGCTGATGATCTAACTATTGATCCTATTCCAAATTTTGGATACTTATTAATAATTAAGTTGACAATATATACAAAAAGTTTGAAAGAGATCCAACTTACTCAATAGAAGTTATGATCAAATTTCTACTCAAGTGTAGGCTACCCTCCTTCTCCAACCCTAATGTCAAACTTCTAGTACAAATATCTTCTCTTTGCACCATTCAATTGCTCTCAAAATTCATATACAGATAGGAAATCTAGTCTAATATCTATATAAAAAACTTTCACTTCAATACAACTAGTAGAATGTTAAATATCTAAGAAATCCTTACTAATCCTCAAATCCCAACTTCCAAGATCTCAATCCACTGGAACTTCAATAACTCCCAATTAAACTATTTGATCAAGCTTAAACTTATAATATATGTTAATTATAACTAAAAACACAAACTCTCAAGTTTTCACTTGTGGATCTATAATCAAATTTATGGAATGCTCAAATTTATAAACCCCTCTTTACTTCACAAAATCCAAAGTCACTCGATACAATCTTAACTTTGCAAAGCTCTTACAAAGCCAATTTCTTTCCAAATCACTCAAAATCAATATTAAAACACACCTTATTAAATTTTCTCACTAATCCAACTCTTTAATTTGTAAAAGAACCCCCGACCTACTATAGGCACATGGTTTTGTATCTCAGGGTCTGATTTTGATCTAGGATCACAATTGGTCCTCTTTAGATATCAACTGTGAGATTTCTAAAGTAAAATTTGCTAAAACCTATTTTCAACTTCTTCCTAAAGATGTCTATATTAATTATTTTTTTAATCTATTTTATTTTGTTTTATTTATGGCCATACAAAATAAGTAGAAGTCTCTTCTACAAAAAGGTAGCATTAGTCTTTTTAACTTTTTTCTACTTTCTTGTCTATTATCTATAATTCTAAGATAATTTGCTAAAATATTTCTATTTGAGCTCTTATATATTTTAATCATTTCTTCTTTCTTTCACCTAATAGTTATATTACTACATGACAACATTAATGGAATAGTTATGAAGAGCTAAGATCTAATGGACAAAAGTTCAAAAAATATATTAAATATAATACAACTTATAGCACTATGATGTTTTATGCAATGGTTACAAGTAGTACAATAGCGGGTATTAATGACAATAAATTGATAACTAAGATAAGTATACAATATAAAGACTTTTCATAGGACTAAATGGCAAAAGGAGATAGCTTAGATGCAACCTTAATATATATTAGCTTCAATTTAGATTTTACAATAGAAGCACAAATAAAACCTTACTATTACATTTTTGAAGAAGTTTTGGAGGTTTGTCACTGTACAATTCAATTCATATTTTAAAAATTGATAGAATTATTAAGCAAGAAATCAAATATCTAAAATAATTTGGATTCATAATCGATTTTATAAGTAGCAAATTTTAAGATTTAATTTTTGAGCAATGGTTTTGATATTTGTAAAGTAATGTAGATCATTCAATAAAAATAGATTATTCTTTAAATAAAATATATTTTATAATCAAAACTTTTAATCTTAATATAGTCAAAAAGTTATAATTATTAAATCCATATAAGATTCAATATGGAACTTACACAATGCAAGAATAGTTTTTAGATTTCAATCCTTTTATCTTAAATTAGGCACAAACTAAGGCAAAAAATCATAAATTAGGTAACCTTCAAAAAAATATTTGATGAATTCAAAGATGAGAGTATTTTTATGACTAAATAATTTAGTATATTTTTGGATGAAGACAACAATAACTTAATAATTACAAATCTTATATTTTTCATTATACTCAATTCTAAGAGAGGTTAGAAGCTCTCTTTTAGAATTACCAATTATATAATAAAATAAAATAAAAACCATACTTATAGATTATGACTATGTATCTATTACATATATATATTGTCTAAACACTCAATATAGTCTCAAAAATTGATAAGTCTTTGTTGAGAAAAAAATTCCAAAATCTGCTCTGAACTTCTTAAAGAGATATTTTATAAGATCAGACCAATTCTAATATCAAAATCCTATAAGTTCTAAGAACCTACTTTTTCCTCTTTAATAGATTCTATTGACTTCAACTTACCACCTATTCCAAATTTAGATAATAATATCTAATTGATCCACTTTGACAAAATTAAAAAACCAAATACAAGTCTCTTCTTTCAAACAATCTTTTTGCCCCTTGTTGGCCTTACATTCTCTTTTAGACTCTAACTGTCTACAAATTTCTTGCCTTTCTATGGAGATGCACACCATGGTAAAACCTTTACTATTGCTTTACTTGCCACCTTACGATTGTGCAATTATAATTCAATGTAGGCTATTGCAGCTCCTCTTCTTGCCATTAGACTTCATAAAGAACTGAGCAAGTGAGTTAGGGGCTCCCTTTCTCCCTTTTAAGGTGGATAAAGGGTCTATATATCTTTTTATATATTCTTAAGGAAGGATTGTCTATACAACCCCACTAGACCACCTCTATGGTTTGTTCCTTCTTCTCCATTCTTACATACAAGAAGAGAGCTTAATTCTCCAATACACAACTATTGTTAAGATGAACATTTATAATATAATAGAATAAATAAAAGGCTATTTTAAGAGATTCTATCTAATATTTTCCAAGCCCTAAGGAATGATCAAATATGAGATCTTTAAATCAAATATAAGTTAAAATTGTACCCTTATTTTTAAATTATTTGCATAAAATTAAATATACTTTTATACAATATAAAAAAGCCTAATAACCTCTTAAAAGTCACAAAACTTAGAAACCACATTAGATATGATAATGCACATGTCTTATCCTTTTCTTACAAGAACACAAACTTGATGGTATTAATGCAAGAGAATTTGGTCAAAAATTTATAAAAGAAGATATATATCATATATTAGGGGTAACACTAGGTTATACATAAGGAAAAGATAGAATTAGTAAAAGTGAAGTATACATTATAATTTACCACTTTCTTAAGCACATGATTTTTTTAGTTAGTTTTCTCTTAGACAATAGAGTATTATAGGCAATTTTTGACAATACTTCTATTAAAAAAATTATTCTTGCAAATATTTATATTTTCAAAAATTATTAAGAAAATAGCAACTTATAGGATGCACTTCAAAGATCTTTATCAAATAATATTAGTTAGATTTTAGAAGGTAATTAGAATATGGTGGAAAATATGGAAGATAATTTTTTTCTTTATAATAGAAATTTATCTTCTATAGAATAAAATTCTTAAAACAACCTTAAAGGCTATTTTGATATATAAGATTATTTTATAACTTTGAATCTGATTAAGTACTTATGGGACACTAACAAAAATAACATACATTTTTAAATATGTCTTGATTTTTTTTGTATTATCTTAATTATTTCAATTTTTATTTATCACATATTTTAGAATATTACATTAATGGTGACACTACTCTTTTTAATAATCTCCTTCTAAGTTTTATTTTTCAAGTCACTTTATTCTTAAGACCTCTTTTTAATTACAAATTAAATCTTAAATTTTTCAAAGATAAAGCAATAAAAATAGATATCTAAGAAATTTGGCATAAAAATATCAATGCTTCATTCATTAAAAAATTCTATAAATCCATACAATATAATAGGTACTACTATAGATAAAAATAAATAAAAGAGATATTACTACAAATAAAAAAAGAAAAGAAAAACTACTACAAATAAATAAAATAAAAGAAATACTATTACAAATAAAAAATAAAAGAGATATTACTATAAATTTAAAAATTTTAAAAATTTTAAAAATTAATCTAGAAGATAATTCTTGAAGAATCACATATTAAACTCTATTTATACTTAAACAATATCTTAGTACAAAGTGAGGTGAAAGCTTAATAAGACATACTACCTTCAAATATACAAAGAAAGACAAATGGAAAGAAAGCCATATCTTATATTAAATAAATTAATATAAAAAAAATTTGCTTATAAAATATTTTTAAACTTTTTTAAAAAAATATACTTAATTTAGAATTTATAGCTTTAAAATTCTAATAAAAAATTCCATCAAGATCAAGAAGAAATCACTAATATAGACTAAAAATTACTATCACATCTACATCAAGAAAATAGAGAGTCACAAGATCACTTAATAATTCTACAATCCACTATTATTTTTTATTCTAGAAGAATTGATGAACATGTAAAAAATTCCCTTGAAAAAATTGCTACACTCAAAGAAGCAAAGTTCTTACTAACAATAAGGCCCTAAGTCCAAATGGTATTGGTCTTGAGTTCTTCAAAAAAAATTGAGATACTATAAAACATGACTATCCTATGCTTATTACTAATTTTATGAGTAGACTAGCATTTTTTCAAGAAATTACCTAAGATCTCATTAATCTAATTTTAAAGTAAAATAATAAAGAATTTTTGAGAAACTATTATCTTATTATATTACTTAACTCCTTATACAAAATCTATTCAAAGATATTATAATTATGTATTTAATATATCATTTTAGATTTACTTGATTATAATCAAATGGCCTTTATTTTTTTTCAATACATCCTTGACAATATATTTCTTGCTTATAAATTTCTACATTGGTCCCATGCTTTTAAGAAAAATTCTCGTTCTATTCAAATTAGACTTTATCAAAGTATTTGATTAAACTTAGTATTAGAATTCTATTTCTATGCAATAAAAGCTTTTAGCTTAGGACCTAATTTTATCCAAATAACAAGACCTTTCTTTTCTAGGACAAAATCTGAATCTAACATCAATATAAAAAATATTAAAAAAATCCTTTATTTTTAATCTAATGTGGTATTAGATAAGATTGCCTATCAACTCTTAAATTATTCTTATTGGTAGATGAAATATTAAACTTTAATCATAAGTTAGCTATCTACTAAGGTTGTATTGAAAAATTATCACTACTATAAAACAATAAATGACTCATAATCAACCATATATAAATGACTCTTCTATCTTTTTATATGGATTTGAAAACAACATTAATACAAAGTTCTATATTATAAATAGCTTCAATCTTGCTTCAATTCTATGCATTAACTAGCTTAAATTCTTTGTACTATGGTACACAAGAGATTCAATTCTCAACTAGACATCCAAATTTCAATAGAATTAGATATAAAAAAAGAAATTTCAATAGAATTAGATATAAAAAAAGAAATTTCAATATCTTTCTTGATATTTCTTTTGACTTAAACCTAAAATCTAAAATTATCAACAACTTCTTTACTTAAAGAGTAGTAAAGAAATTAAAATATTGGTCTACAATAAAATTAAATTTAAACAAGTATATTTTAATTATAAGTTATGTAATATTAGCATCTATAGTATACTTCATCATAGTTTGGAGCAAGTCACTATTGGCTATAAAACCTATTTAACACCTTATTATGAACTCTTTATGTGCAAGAAAATATTCAAATATTTAAGTAAGAGTTTCATGGCTTATAACATGCTAATGCATGCAATACAAAGGTCTTAATTTTTTAGATCTAGAAATTATATTTAATACCTTAAATTCCATAAAATTAATTTATCTTGCTACAATAAGGTTTTTATTTTTTATTTTTTTTATTTTTTTTAATACATAGATTGGATAGATAATTGACATAGATAATTGAAAAGCAATGTCTATATACCTATATAAAGTAGTAATTTAGAAAAAAATGCCATCAACTAAAAGTTCTACTTACATCTTCTTTGATTAAGTACAAAAATTAAACTTTGACACCAACAACTTTTGTAGGGAGATAATTAATTTCTTAAAGAACACAATGCTAAAGACGGCAACTAACTTTTATGGCAATTGCTTCTAGTTACATCAATCTAAATTACATAATAAAATAAAATTTTCTATAGGAATTTTATAATGAAATGTTATAAACTATAGAATAAATTAAGAGCCAAAAAAAAAAAGAATTTTGATTTGATTTATTTGGAATAGATGCATTGCAATCAATATCTAGAGGAAAAAACTACACAACAACAATAATAAGGCTTATTCTATTTGCACCTCCAAAACCATATATATAATATTTTAGAATTTAAAAATGCCTAGTAGTTTAATTAATATGGAATTGGATCACAATATTTTTATACTATATTAATAAACAAAGAACTAAAATAGACACTTACACAACTTTAAAGCTTTAACAAGTGATATTTTGATATAATTTTTACAAATTCAAAGATATAAAAGTAATATAGCCACTTATATTTGAATCATATGTTTAAACCATATAAAAATAATGCAACAATAAGATATTTAGCCAATTAGATTGGGTAGAAGTAAAAATATAAAGAAGCATTTGGTTTGGATTAGCAGATAGCAAAAAAATATATTAGAAGAAAAAAACAAAGCAGATCAGGAAAAAGACTCCAAAATAAATTAAAACTATTGAAAAGCTTTGAGCAAATATAAGTGAGATACAATAAACTAACATGCAAAAATATAGGCTTACAATTAATTGGAATTGCATCCTTCTATTTAAAATAATATTCAATAAAATAATCCTTAAAATATAGACAATGTTGAATTAGATCCTTAATTTTAATTTAACAAACAAGCCCACCATTTCACTTCTAAAAAAAATTAATTAATTAATTAATAAGAATTTTAAAAAATATATAAAAATATTATATTATATAATTTTAAAATCTTTAATTATGCAATTGATAAAATTAGCCTAAAGACTCATTTATTATATGTAATAAGTTTAATACAATTAAATTAAAATATTATTAATATCTTCATTTATAATATCTTTTAAAGATATATATAATTTTTTATTTTTATATTCTTAAAATATATTTAAATAATAATTTTAGAAATATTTATGATTAAATTACTATTATCATAAAATAAAAGACATAAATTAGGCACTTGTATCCAAAAGGTTGTTTATGTAAGATTATAGATTTAGTTTGTATTAGTATTTTATATATTATTAAATTATTAAATAATTTATTTTTATCTTAATAAATATAATTATTTTTAATTAATAACATGTAACTTTTTAACTAAATATATATATATATATATATATATATATATATATATATATATATATATATTAGATGCTTTGAAGAAATTAGAACATGATTAAATTAAAAAAGATAATATTTTAAGATGTAATGAAATCATTAATAAAAATAAAAAATGTTAATAGTAAAAATTATATATTTTTATTATTATTATTTATTATTATTTATTATTATTATTCTAATTAATTTTTTAAAATTGTTACAATAAAAAAAAAATTATAAAATTTAATAGATTGATTAAATTTTGTAGGTAATTAATATAATGAATAATAAATCTATAAAGATATAATAGCATTAGAATTAATTATTTTCTTTTAAACCATCATTAAATAAAATTAGAAATATTCATATAATTACTTTGAATCATTTTTTACTTATAAAATTTTCTTCTTTCTTTTTTTTTCTATTAAATTGAGATCTACTATCTACAACCTTTAGAATGAAATTCCAAGCATTTTTTTTTTATACATAGAATCACATCTAAATTTCTATAATCAATCAAAATTAAAATAAAATATATAATAAGTTTGAAGCTTGCCTAATTGATATAACAATTAAAAGAAAAAAAAAAGAAAGAAGAAAATTTTATAAGTATTAAAAAAACCTTTAAAATATGATTTATATTAGAAAAAATTAAATATACATAATTTTTACTAAATATAAAAAAACAAAAACAAAAAAAAAATTAAAAATACTTACATTAAAAGATTTTTATTATACAAAAAATAAAATTTAGCTACTACAATTTAAATTATTCAATAATATTAGAAATTTTTATTAAATTACTAATTAAATATGATAAAAAGTATTTTTAGAACTTATCAATAAAACACCAAAAAATAAGAAGATATAATTATATATCCTATAATAATAGACCATTAAATCTATTATTAATAAAATAATAATACCTAAGATAAATAAAATTTGATGTATTTTTATAATCCTAAATAAATTTTCATATTAGATTTAAATAATAATAGAAAATAAAGATTTATTTTAGAAGATAAAAACATAAAATTTCAATAGACTTCTATCTATTAATCTTTAATTATTTTTAATTTTTTAAAATTGGTCTTTAAGGTTTATATTTCTAATAACTTTTTATTTTATATTTTATATTTTATAATTTTTATGCATAAAAATATAAAAATATTATTAATCTTAATAATTATTATTCTATAATATTTTTTAATATATTTTTTTAGATCTTAATTAATCTTTTATAATTATACCATTGATAATTATTTTTATTTAATAAATATTTATTTATCTTAAAAATATTTTAGATAATATTATTTTGCTTAATAACTGATTTTTTTTTTTAAAAATTATTAATACATATTTTTTAAGGACACAATAATAAAAGATCAAAAATTTAAGAGATGTAAGAGAAAGAAGATATCAAATTAAAAACACTTCTAGATGTAAAATTTAGAACAAAAAAAATCCTTAAATTATTTTATTACTTGTACTAATAAAATCAAGTTATCTCTTATCTTGTTTTTTTATTTACATTATAAAAACCAAATCCTATACTAGTTTCTAGGATATTTTTTAAGAATGATAATAAAACTCTTTTATAAAAATTTTAAAACAAAATAGAATATTATGAATGGATTTAAAAAGATATATAAACTTTTTTAAAAATATAGAAATTTTAAATTAAATAAAAGATTTAAGAAGATTTTAAAGGCTTATAAAGATATATAAAAATAATGTGTATATTTAAAAGATTTTAAAAGGTTTATTAAAGATATAAAATACAAATAATCAAAGTATCAAAATTCTCTTATGTCACTTGAAAGAAATAAAGAATCATTCAAAGATAGTATAATATTCAATTAGAATGGCTATTGCCAAAGACAAGAAGAGTAGAGACTCTTGAAACAAGACTAGGAACAAGAAAGATGTTTACAAGAGTGAAGAAGGCTTCATTCTTGTCTCTATATATACTATCTATCTAAGAGCTACATGGCAACATTCTATAGGACCTCTAACATGTGTCCAATTTGTAAAACATGTGTCAAACTTACAAGACAAGTTTCCTATATGTGTGCCACGTAATTAGCTTATTCCACAAACTACCAACATGTGCAATACATGGCTAACTTATTGGTCAAGTTTTTAACCTACCAATCACCTATAGATATGAATAAAGATAAAATTGTATCTATAAAGCTTCTAAGAAGCTTTTTTATAAGTTATTATCAAATTAATCTACTTTTATCTACTTCTACTTATCCATGTTACCTAAATAACTATTAGAGTAAATCTTATATCCTTGATAAGATTCCAAAAGAGGACCTACTAGGATATTTCTAAAATGGAATCAAAAATATATAATTAAACAAGATTAAAAATAAAAAGCTTGATTTTTTTTAATTTGAATAATCAATTATAATAGATGCACTATAATAAGTTAAAAATAAATAAATAAATTTATACAATAATGAGAAGTTAATTATTTTTAGCTTAATTTTACTTGTTACATGTAAACTTTATAATTTCTTTAAATATTATTTTTTTTAGAATATTAGATCCAACTTCCACAAATTATAATATGGATAGTCTATTATTATAGATTATTTATATAGCTTTGCAAACAAGTAAGTAATTGACCAAATTTTAGTATACAGAGTCTTATTTATCTACTCTTTTTTTCTAACCAACCAATATTATTACTTCATTCTTATTTTTTCATATTGAATTACTTCACTTTTATAATTTTTAATTTGTAACTATTGTAACTATGATAAAATTTGTATAATATTTATTCTAAAATCAACAAGATACTTACAAACTATGAATATTATCTTGTTTTAGTTTATATTATTAAAGACATTCTTATTAATAATCAAAATAGATTCTAGTAATTTATATATATATATATATATATATATATAAATGCTAGTGTTTTGAAAAATATATATATTTTTTTTTATTATTACAATTTTATCTCAAAATTTCTATCTACAATAGACTTTGATTGTAACAAGATGATGTGTGACCAACCAACCAATTCCATCCAACATAAAAATAAAAATTGTGCATCCTTGATCCAAAAAAATGGTAATCTTTAATGCTTACTAAGTAGATTTGTAAAATTTTAAATAATAGTTATAATAACAATAATTGGAATTTTCAGTTGCACCTTACTGATTCACCATTTGGAAATTAGCAGTCAATGGAGATCACAAGCATGCTCAGGATGGTCTGAT
This sequence comes from Physcomitrellopsis africana, assembly GCA_036785485.1. Taxonomy (NCBI): domain Eukaryota; kingdom Viridiplantae; phylum Streptophyta; class Bryopsida; order Funariales; family Funariaceae; genus Physcomitrellopsis; species Physcomitrellopsis africana. The sequence continues at coordinate 58,112 of JAWRVF010000735.1, forward strand.
GTTGACTTGAGTGGAATGTAACGACACAATTCATCGAGTCCGAATGCATCAAAAACTCAACATGGATATCCGAGGAGGCAGCGAAAGTAAGCAATCAATCCTGGTTGGCCTCGTGACAGCCAAGCAACACAAGAGCGACTACTTTGCCTCCACAACGGTGCATCCCTGCACCGATCCGGATCATTCTGGAAGAATTCTGCTTGAGAACACTTCACCGGATCCAGATTCTCCCAACCACCCACCAGGACGTTTCCAGGTGAAGCGTTTAGCAACTTCATATCGTAAAATTGCAGAATAAGTTTGTGCAATGAAAAAAACAGACCACGCGCAACAACTCAACAGAGGACAAAAGAACAACTTCATGAATTGCCTTTGTTTCATTCAAGAGTGTATCATACATGTCAGACTCTCATCAAAGCTTGCAAGCGCTTGGCCGTGAGCAAAGGCCATTTGACGATTACGTCCCAATCTCAACTACACCAGTGCACCACATCTCGTCGAACCGTGACCTTTGAACCCACATCCTATTACTGCCCGCCCCATGTATATGAAATTGCTCTTCATAACCTGCGAAAGTTGAGGTTGACTTTTTACGCTGGTTTGAGGTCTTAATATTCGTGCCTGATTCCGTCCGTCTATCTGTCTGTGTCTGTCCCTTTAAGGAATGTCCGGAACAAATCCCTGGGTACTGGTATTGTTATACTCTATGCTTGAAGGAATTATCTTTTCTGAGTTTATGCTACTGACCTGGTTTCAGATTTTCTGTCAACGAAAAACTGTGATAGCCGTAAAGACGAGTGAGGCATTCTTGCCTTGCGGCAGTTGTCTAGTAATGGTCTGTACAACATAAGATGGTCCACGGATCACAACGCTGCGGACAGAGGGAATGCGATTTAATGAGCCATGATTTTGTGGGAGATTTTCGTAGCGAAGTCGCGCTCCTGCACTCGCACTTGAAGTCCATTGCTGAACTTAGGGACGGGGAAGAAGGACACAGTTTCAGTCTCGCAGGTCTTCAAGTCGAACTTCGTCACAAGGTGGTGCAGAAAAATGCAGAGTTCAGCCCGGGCTAGCTCAGCTCCGGGACAATACCGAGGGCCCCCTCCGAATGCCAACAGTGGCGGTTTCCTAGCTGGATTCAGCACTTCATGCTGATGGCGCCACGGATTGAATTCATGTGGATGGTCGAAGAACGCAGGATCGTGGTGCGCTTCCCGGATTGCGCAAACAGTCTTCCATCCCTTCGGTATCACAGACCCATTCAATTGCACGTCTTCGGTCGCTTCACGCCACAGCAGCGCGACGGGATTTGCAAGCCTCAGCGTCTCGGTGATGACCGATTGCGAGAACCGCATGTTCTTATAATCGTCCCAAGTCAGGTTGCCCCCTTCGAATTTCGATACTTGGATGTTGTCATGTTCAGCACGAAGCTCATTCCAGACGCGGGGGTTACCCATGATATATTTTACGGCGAAGAGCATCGCGCTTGCGGCTGTCTCATGACCGGCAAATAGAAGCCCGAGGATGTGACACCTTGTCTTCTCGAGCAGCAACTCTTCGGTAGTTCCCGGCAAATTCTCTTTCCGCATGTACTCCATGTAATCGACGTACTGATCTTCGTCTCCAGCTGGTCGCGGCTTGCTGACGATGTCTCTCTCCAATGTCTTTAAGATGCGCGCGCGAGCCTCAAGAGCTTTCCTGAAGTTGGTCCCAGGCAAATTGATGGGCAATGCGAAGAGGCCCTCCGTCAACGCATAGAAGTCGTTTCGCAGGGAATCGTTCACGGGTCCCGATTTCAGCCTCGATCCGAGCAGATACTGCGCTACAACATTGAAGGCCAGTGTCTTCGTCTCCTCTCGAATGCTCACACACCCTTTGATCGCCCACGAGTTCAGATTCTCCAACACGGTTTGCTCAATCATCGGAATGCGCTCCTTCAGGAGCTCGACACGGAGGCTGTTCACCAGGAACTTCCGAGTACTCTTCCACTGCTCGCCGTGGAGGCTCAGTGCGGTGTACTCTCCTAACACCTTGCGGAAGGATTTCGGATACCCGGTCACGAACTGCTTGCCTTCGTGGGCCAACACCCACTTGATCGTGTCTGATTTCGTCGTGACAATGCAAAAGGTGCCCATCAGTTTCGACTTGAACATCTCGCCGTACTTCTGCCGATGCTCCGCCATGAATGTGGGCATAGACGTCTTCATGCTAGCCATGTACTTCAGCGTCTCGCCGACGAGGGGCAGACCGAATGAGCCCCCAGGCAAGCGCTTGTTAATTCTTGCCTGCTCTTTGTTTCTAAGCCACAGTTGCAGAATGAGAGTCAAGGAAACACAGATAAAAGCTACTATCTCCAACCCGTGCAAAAACAGTGTCGTATCCATTTCGTTTAACGTGCACCTCGAATCGCCCCCTCAAATTCTCTCCCTGCTGTTTAGACTTCACAAGGAATCCACAATGTAAGAATTTCCACAATTGTGCTGCAAACGTTCCACCCAAGCAGTGATTGTGACACTTAGAGGACCTCCTGAAGATCCAATCACTCCAAAGCTCATCGACAAAGCTTAGCGTCTACGGGAAGACACTCCAGACAACTCCACTCCACTCTTCTCCCCAGCTGGTTACAAAGCCGACTGCAAACTCAGTTCACAACCAAACCACACAGCAACCTCATTCGACCTCCATACTTTATACCCAGATATTCTCTCGGACACCGCATACGTCGGAATCAGTCCAGACGAGTTTTTCTACGGGGAATTCTCCATGGAGTCGGAAACAGGAAAGCAGGACCCACAGGTACATTCCACCTGTCTCTCCCTCGGGAAAGCCTGACCTGAATGGCTGTACAACCAACCTACGATTGCAGGGTTTCACCGAAAAGGTGAAAGGTAGGAGGATGGGGTAGGGCTTCTTCTCCGAGTGCCCTCCTCGCCTACTCCGCCATCGCCAAGAGCTGCCCTCGCCACGTCCCTCACCGCCACGCGGTTCTCGACACGTTCCCTATAGTGGATCCCCTCAGCCGCGTTCTCACTGGCTCTTGAACCCACCGCCGCGAACTTCGGGAACGTGCATTGCATTTTTCTGTATGATTTGTTCTGGAATCTTTTAATGATCCAGTCAACTGGGGAATGTAAATGCAGTATTTTTAAATTCTTTTTTAAAAAGCAAATTGGTGAGATTACACTGCATCAAAAGAAAAGAATTCTGTTGGTTCTGGTATTTTTAATGACATACTGTACAATAGAAATCATTTTTAAAAAATTCATACATGTAATGCACGTACAAATTTTTGAACATGTTTAGTTTACATCACAAAACAAAGTATTAATTTCTCTGGAGGAGGAAAAACGAGATCATGGCTTTAGGAAGCTTCGCAGTTGTGTGTCGCAGTTGATGATGAAGTGTCGGGTGGTGAGGACGCTGTGGTCAATAGGATAGGCACCGCCTGACTAGCGACGGAGGGACTGGAGGAAATGAATTGCAAGCTAGATATATCGCCACTTGGGGCTCAGTGTCCATGCAAGGACATTCCGGTGGATCTACGGTAGATGGCATTCATTTCAGGGCGCGACTTCCACAATGTCAACTACAATTCCTCCAAACCTTTTTGTACCTTAGCCTACTCCCAGTGCGTCACGGGGCGGAAACGGCTCAAGCTTTGTCGCAACGTCGAGATGTTCACCGAAACGACAACGGGAGCACCCAATATCTAAAAGATGAGCCAGCCCTGCTCCTGCCCCCTGGAGGTAGGAAACTGTTGTTGTCAAGTCAAACAGAAGCTGGCGTGAAGTTCTTCACTGATTCGGCACCGGCTTGGTTAAGACCCCATTCAACGGCTCCGGCGCATGGTCTTTTCCGCGCGGGGTGCGATGGTGGTCGTCACGTATAGGCTGGATGAGTGGGAGTGGATAAGAAGCGCGTTCATCTGTGAGGGGTTTTTTCTATATATATATATATATATATACACACTCGAATGAGGAAGCTCTGTCGCATACATTAAGATAGAAAGAAGGACAAAAGCGTCCGGTGGTCTTAACGCTTTCCATCGAGCCTCTACAGAATGTGCACATTAACCAATTTATTCTTTATGCGTGGGCAGTGCATGTATACACGCTTGTATCATCGAGATCGCAATCTGACGTTTTTATTTCATCCGTCCGTCATGCGTGTCTACACACATAGATGTCGGGTAGCTGCCTCAGATTTTGTGAGCAGCCAACTGACGGACGAGCAATTGTTAGAAGTTCCTAAAATATTGGTAGAAGGGGTGCAGGGTTTGGGGTTTTAAAAAAAAAACCACACACAAAATCATTTAAGGATTAAGGATTTTGGGTTTATTAAAATGTTTATGTGCAAGGAGACAACAGGGTGTTCTATTCATCTACTACTAGATACCAATTAGATATCTATTTTGCTATGGTCATATATCATCACTCTACTATGAGGAATTCTATTGTTCTAATTTATTACATTCATTTATTTATATTGTAGCATATAATGGTACTAGCCATCTATTATATATCCCAATGTTTGATTTTTTTTGTATTTTTGTATTTAGGTATGGTTGTTTGTTAAATTTTATATGAGTATAGATTCACAAGGTTCTATTATAATCAAGAAACTCTAATTATAAAAGTTATATAATTTTTTATTATAATTTTTATTATTTTATTATTTATTATTCTACTTTTCATATCAAAAGAATTTTCATTATATTGAATATAAACTATTTATAAAAAAAAAATTAATATTTTTTTATAAAAAAAAAATTACTTAAAATAAGTTATATCTAAAAGAATTTTTTTTAGCAAATATCACTTATTTTCACATGATTCCGTTTTATAGTTTCCAACTTGTGATCTTTGTGACTAACTTATTAAAAAGTAATGTAGTCTAATTCCAACTTCTCTTGGCATGGTATTACTTTCTAAACATGTATATTATTATGGTATCAAAAAGAGATATAATTAATAAAATATCAATACTTTAAGTTATATTTAAGCCTTCAAAGCATTAGCTATTATACCTTAGTACTAAATAAATACAAAATAGAAAATAGAAAATATAAACAAAATTGTATACAAGTGGATTCCCTATAAGATAATAAAATATTTTAAAGACCTTAGTATTATTCTTTTTATTTTTTTATATGGTACTATATGGATAATGCATGCAAAATCTATTCATAAAAAATATAAATTAAGCTTTAAGGTATAAATAGTTTGCTTTCAATCTTATCAAAGTTTTTTTTAATTTCAATGTAAGGTACAAAATTAATAACCAACTTGATATAAATCAAAATTAGAAGATTGTAAGAATATTATTTTGAAATATACTATAGATTAAAAAATAAATCTTAAGTTTAAAATACAAATATCATAATTATGTTTATAATCAAATTGAAGAAATATACATAATTTTTGAATTGTGGAGATTGAGGTTTAGCTTCTAAGATTCTATACCACCATAGTGAGAAGGAATTTATAATAAAAGTCTAAAAATATCATATATTTGTTCCAATCTAAATTTTTTCTTGACTTTGTCATAGTTAGAAAGCATTTTTGTTATAGTCAAAATATACATTTTTTAAATTAGAATGTGATATTTTACCCTACCATTCAATCTATTTTAAATTATAAAAAAAAATCTTAAAAGACGTTGATATATGTATTTGAAAATGTATTGTTAAGTTTTACAAATTATAGACTAATATTTGCAATTCATATTTTATTTGTGGTATAAGAGAAAAGTCCATGTAATATTGTGCTACCATGTTCTTTCTCATTTATAAGATCTCATGAAAATTAATATATATATTTTATAGATCTTTTAACTTAGAATGTTACTATTATATATCTAGTAAGGAAAGTTGGCATTGCCTATTCTAAATTGAATTCTTATTTACATTCTAGATTTATTTATTTACACTATGAATTAAAAACTTATATAATAAAAAAAAATTAATATAATTTTTATATATTATTTAAGTCTTTTATAAATAATTGTATTTAGAATTGATTTTATTATAGCTAAATCTCATTTATGCATTAGCCTTAGAATTTTAGGCAATTTATATAAAACAAGTAAACTTTATTGTATGATAGAATTTATCTATTCTTTTATCAAAAAATATTGTATACATGCTTCCATAGGTAAATAAAGAAAAATAAAGAGGATTACTTTGGTCTATAATCCAAAAAATTTAATTTTAAACTTGAAAAAGAATATTAAACTAAAAAATAAATTAAATAAGTATATAATATATTTAAAAATTAGATTATCTTAAAGAAGAAGTAATTAAGATTAATATTTTTAAATACTTTTAAAAGAATATATATATATATATATTAAAATTTTATATATCTTTTTATTATTTTAAATAAAATTATTATATATATATTTAAAAAGAAAAATCTATATTATAAAAGAATGAATAAAACTTAATAAAGTTTTAAGATTGAATATTAATTAATTTACTTAAAAATTTCAATAGAAAATTTTAAACATATCTCTATAAAAATTCTTCCTTTAAAGATATATATATATATATATATATATATATATATCCAAACCTAATTGCTAATGTTGTTAAATTTACTAAGATATTTTTTTTCCACATCTTACTACAATGGTATTATTTTATTTTAATACATATACAATTAAAAAAATAATAAAAAACTATTTGTTAGATGCCTATAGATAATCTTGTAAAGAACTTAGATAAGTTCAAGAATAATTATTCACAAGAATTTCTTATAATTTTTTTTTTATATACATTTCTTTTTATTTACTTTAGTAGTGAGATTTTATAAGAAATTGGTTGGAATAACTTTGGTATATACAATATGTAATAAATCATAATTAATCATATTTTTATATTATAAATAAAATATATATTATCAATAAAATATTATATTTTCTTCTATAACTCTTATTATTTGCATAATTTAGAAAAATTCAATTGTAGGTAATAAACAAGGAAGATGTCATCTAATAAAACTTCTAAGAAAATCAATATGGACCAATCAAAAAATAATAATCAAACAAGTATGTATTTGGTAGATATAGATTTAGTACTATTAAATATTACCAATTACTTTTTAAGACTAAAAATAACTTATATAGTTTTGTGTATATTTAATAATATTTTCCACAAATTATGCTTTATCTTCTTCAAATCTAACAGTTAAACCCTATTAATAGATTATTATTAATTTATTATATTTCTAAAAAAAATTCCTACTAATTCTCCTTGTCTAACAATTTCTAATTCATGTATGTGGGCTTAAAAAGAAACCCCATTTCTTAAAGTTAACCCTTGACACAAAGCATCTTCCCACATTCATGAATCTGTGCATCTTCATGTGGACAAATTGTAAAAAGAAATTCATAAGTTAGTTCCAAGTTCCTTCTATCTCATTCATATATATATATATATATATATAGGAATTGAATTGTGGGAACAGAACGATAAGCTCAAGTGCTGTTTCTGAAAATCACCATTTATATTTGGGGCTTTGACCAACTTAAATGACCGAAGAATAGAAATAATAAATAACAAAAAAATAAATTCCCGACTAATAACTTTTCGCTCCAGCATACGGACAGTTAGGAACTGTTCATACACTCGACCCTTGATCTAATTGAAGAACGTTGACTTTCAAAAGCTTCGGTGATACTAGATAGAATAAGTGAAGTAGGGAATATGCAACCACATGATTGCATGTTGTGTAATAAAAGATCTGCACCAGTATAAAAAAATCTGAATGATGAATTGTTCGAACGTGTTCCGAGCTTGGAGGGGGAATAAACCTCGCACACCATCTTTCATTATCCTTACTTCGGCAGTACTTTTTGACCACCCATGGCAGGCACTTGCACCGCCGTACCTGCCCATCATCAGGCCCAGGCGGAGGAATCATTAAGACTTGCGTGGACCCAACAATATGCTACAAAACTTCAATTTTTTTAATGAACTCAAAACTTCGGTGTCCTGCGCAAAAATCTCGACGAACCAATCTGAAACGAGCAGATGACACGAAGCGACTTTTTGTACGCTGCAATTCCCAAGTTGAGCTTCTATCACCACCGATCCAAACTAGACATTGATAGACTCACCACCTAAATTGAACACATCCACAACATATTCACAGCAAAACGATACTTTTTGAGAAGTTTCATTTTAGAACGCGGAATCCTGAGATTTTTTTCTTTGAAACGAAGTAACGAGCATGGAAGTTGTAAACAACACCAGCTTGTAGAGAGGTGTATCAACACAGGACAAGCCCAGAAGTGAACAAGTCGAAACACGTTAAGGTAATGCACACATGGTTGTCGGAAACTCTCCAATCTTCGCTTTCTTCAACCGATCAGCCCATGAGTCAGACTGGTTAATGGTAAATCGGTGAAGAAATTATCACAAAAGCTCATGAGGTAGACAGTATTTAAATGTTGGGTTCTCTGTACAGAGGCAACAGTCTGGTACAGAGGCTTACGCTGAATTTGGAAAGTCCAAAATTGCGATAGATATTTGACATGAAAAATGTGCATGCAGGCATGCGATTGAATGAGGAAACAATAATAGTTGCATGAGATGCAGGCAATAGTGACGGTCTTTGGAGATTGGAACAAGAAAAACTATAATAAGATAGTGGCTAGGTTATTCATTATTCTAAAGTTTTGGTTTAATAGTTAATGCAACAATTATTATTGTCTTAGTAATCACAGTGGTGCAAAGAAGTCTCACAAAGATAATAAATAATACATTTGATTTAAATTAAAAGTTCAAACATAACAACATATGCAAATAGGATTTATATGAGTATAGAGAAGAAGAACAACAACAACAACAACAACAACAACAAAGAGCGAAACTTGGAAGACATAGGGCTATATTTAAAGAATGATAAAAATAGTAATTATAGAATCTAAGCAATAGTAGAAGCTTATGAGACTTGTAAGAAGAAAAATAATACTTATTCTACTAAATCTACTCTTAATAAACTTTATTTAAAAGAAGTTCACTAAGAATACTATTTTTTAGATAATTTTTATTTTTCAGTACTAGAAAAAATAATTGACTTACTTCCATAATACCAAGAAGATTTTGATTAAAAAAAAAATTACACAATCTTAGTACATTTATTACAATTAATTTTTGGATAAGATTATAATGCTCTTTATATTATATTATAAAGAGGACCTCCATTATAAGTCATATTGACTAATGATAACTATTGAATAAATGCTTAAATTATAAATATTAGCATAGATGATTCTTTTGATTAGTTGGTAATATCTAATAATAGAATATAAACAAAAAGTAGTCAAACCTTGGTAGCAATTGATAACATTTAAAAATGTAATATTAAAAAAAGTAATAGCATTGTCTTGAATACAAACAAAAATAAGGTATAGAACCATAAATAGAAGTCAAGAAGATAAATTATTAGAAATGTACAAAGAATAGACTTGCTACAAGAATCTTAACTAAAAATATTATTAAAAAAATATATTTTTTATAAAACTTAATAGCTTACAATTTTTGAAATAGACCAATCATTTATAAAATACATGTAGAGTCACAAAATATTTTCTTTTTTAATGTAGCAAAATGTAATATATTGGTTCATTGGAATGAGACAAGTAAAGAGTTACAAAGAAATCAAAAATATATAATATTACTAATAGTGACTACCAAAGAGCAATACAATAGTAGCCACTCAAATTGGATCTTTAATAGAAGGTAATTAAAAAAGAAAAGACAAAAAATATAAAAAGATAAATTATTATCACAAACCTTTTAAATGTAGAAGAAATTTGTTTAGAATATTAAATCACACTATAATTTGTCATTAGATTTAAATTCATCTATTATTCTAATAATTTTGAAGAACACACAAGAAGAGATAGAAGTTGATTGTTGCAACTTGTTAATCTTAAATATGAATAGATTACAAAGAATTAGATAATTTTATATAGAAAGAAGTAACAATCTTTTAAAAGATACAATTAAATTGAATACATATGCTCACCTTTTAATAAAATAATTTAAACAAAGATATCATTTATATCATATAATATCAAGAAATTAAATGACTCTAAAAAATCCTAACTCTATAATTAATTCAATAGTATACAACCTAAACATAATATCTTGATGATATAAAAATATAAAATATATAGTAGAAGAATCCAAGAACTAGGTAGAAATTTGTGGCTTGAATTAAGATTTTGTATTCTAAAAGCTAATCTAAGCTATATCATTGATCTAAATAGAGCAAGAATAAGAGATAAATGCTTCTTTGTTGTTCTATACATTAAAAATCTAGTAGATAATATACGCTCATTAATGAATAATTATATCCTTTAATTTATTTTAAAAGCTATTTTAAAAAATAAGCTTAGAATAGCTACAATTTATATTTTTAATAATTATTATAAAAAATTAATTATGGATAAATATTATAGATTTTTTCCAAAATTTAATTTAATAGGTGTGAAAAGGAGATTAGAATGTAATAAAATAAAAATTTAAAAAAATCTTTTTTTTGTAAAAAAAATTTAATATAAATAAAAATATTTAATCTTTACTTAAAATAAGATTTTATCTTTCTAATTACTTATCTAAAAACAAACATTTAAAACTTCCTTTAACCAATATGTGAAAAAAAATAAAAATGTTGGAGGAGGTTAGATAAATATTGTATTAGCAATTAAGTTCTTTTTCAAAAAAAGATCCAAGTATACAAATTAAGTGACAATGTAACACTATATTACAATAGCACACTTTTTTTTAAAACATAAGCATACATAATAAATGTATTCTTCCTCAAAAGACCAATGATTTTAGAAAATATCAAGATTATTTGGATTAAGTCTAATAGAGGGAAAAGTTTCTTATTAAAACTAAAATCTTTTATCTAACTTTATAAAAAAGTTTTAAAAAATTAATCTAATTATATGGTCAAATTTAAATTTGACTATTTAAATTCTTTGTAACTTATATGGTCTAATTTAAATGAATACAAGAGAAATTAATAAAAAAGAACCAAAAAACCGGATACTTCTCTATACATGTCATCACTTTGTACATAGACATGTAGTTCCTTTATTTATGCACAAAATACATGGAAGTATTGTGTTAGAACATGTAGAGTAGCTTTTACATACCTAGTGTGTTCTGAGGAAGATTGCAGCCATGAACATTCAGCAACAACCACAAATATTTAATTGGTCACTCGAAGATAAGTATTTATGTCTTGGGTTCTGAAGTGTCGATGCCTATGACGCAGGCTGATACCAAATTGATGCAGGGAGGCAAATGGAAGGCAACAGAAGAATTTGCTGAGAGCGATAATTTTCGCTTGATCAGAAATATTTCATTGAAGAATTGCACGTTGCCCGACATTGAATCGTCCCATACCTACGGAATGATAAATTATGCTGCATGGTAGTCAGTCTCTTCAACTTCTTATACGCGAGTCCAACTCTTATGAGCTTTTCATTGGTGCCCGTTTATCAAGTGATGGATTAATAGTGCCTTGGTCGATCAACCTCTGCTGCGCTACGGTGGCCAAATCACTGCGACACGATGTTAAGTTCACCATTACAATGACTCAAACAAACGTAAATAGGCTTATTAAAGTTTGATTCTTGACTCGTCTATTACGATGCTTCATCATTGAAGTCCACATCATCAACCTCCAACTCTGAAAGCATGGGAACGAATGTGCAGCAAAAGGCCTCGCGGTCTTTCAGGACTAAGGATGTACCGTCTGGATTCCACTTGAGATCAGATACTACAAAATGAGTAAGGGGAATGTTTACACAAGCAGCACCACTTGGAGTCCACATATACAAATGAGGAGTTCCTGTGCAGATGGCAACGCGAGGATATATTGGATCCCAAGCGGCAGCCCGAATTGGGTCCTTGTGGATGAGCAGCGCTGCGAGCTCTAGTCGAGCTATGTCCCAGATCCAGAGAGCAGTCGGCATGTTGTCATTGCGGGTGAAGACATAATGGCTGCCTGCACTCCATGCCATCAAACCTAGCCAACATAATGCCAGTCTCAGAGATGTCCTGAACCTGCTATTCTTGCTCTTAAAACATGACTGAGAGCAAGAATAATGATGGATGCATGAAGAAATGATAAAATAATATAGCACGTGGCAGGATTGAAATTGGTCAAGAAAAGGAAACAATGCGACCAGGAGGAGCTTTACCTATGCCTTGTTTTGGGTTGGGTTTATCAGGTGCAGGCTTCTGTGATGGAACCGATACAGGCACTTCGGCTACTGCGTAGCGTACTCTTGTCCGATTATCACCCGGAGAATCTGTCCACATGTCAAACCACCATCACATGAACATTGACGGAAAGAAGAAAAGAATTGCAGTTGCACAACACAATTCAAGGAAATTGCACTGAGATATTATCACGTGTGATATGTTCCTATAAATAAGTTTGCCAAATTAGTGAAGAGGAGTTGCAGATAATCAACAGCAAGTTCCAACTTCGTATCAATGTTATTTTAAAATAACAAAAAGTCATCATCCAACACACAAAGTCGTACCTCCCACCCTAGCTTGATCACCAGATCCTGAAGTCCCATTCATGAACATGGATTGCATGTGCACATTATAGGGTTCCTCAATTTCCTGCATGTCACGAAAGGAACAAGAAGAGCAGGTCCATGACTACGCATATGGTTCTTGTAAAGGAAAGAATGAAACTAATCAACTTTGAACAAGACACTCACCTTGAAGACAACAGCGTTGGAAGGTCCTTTCACAGTGAATGGATGACTGAACTCAACGACTGGCTTGAATGTTAGGAGATTTAATGCACGCACCACTTGATCGTAACTACCACACCCTAAAAACTGGCCGCATGGAGACCAAGATACTGTCTTCAACCCCAATCCATTGCCATACGCTGAGTACTTGAACAAACAACGCCCATCGGGAGAATATATTAGCACCTGTACAGATTGTAGGTTAGAACTCCATCATGACACCTCTCAGCCTTTCGGATGCACCCAATCAGCTCAAAGAAAATAATAGACCACAACACTGTACTGTGGTCAATGAACTGCAGTAATTGAAAGCCTACCACTGGAGAGATACAATGTAGCAAACATTGTGCTTATGAATTTGAGAGAAATGGAATTTCGAGGTAAAACAAGCGAGGAGAAAATTCATTGCCAGCGGAATCAGGTTGTAAAGTAGAACCTTATATTCAAGAGGTGAATCCCACACAGCTATGTTGTTGCTGTCAGTTGGCGACCATTCCAAATCCGCCAAGTCGATGGTGTCGGCTCCAAAGGTTCCCATTGATTCCCATCCTCGGCATGCCAACATGTTGATGTAATCCCTGCAGTCTCGCCTTGTTGCAATTGCGGCGAACATGCCATCTTTCGTGAAAGCAACAGCCCGGGAGCCATGTTTCGGCCACGGCACATGGACACAGGCTGTGCTAACCAATGACCATACCGTCAGTCGAAGCTGAAAGTCGGACGTGGTGAGGATGTGGCGACTGTCAGGGCTCCATCTGTTAATTGTACAATACAGAATGAATCAACGTTTTGTTGGTTGCATCCGAAGTTCCATTTGACAATCAATCAGTGCCACAACTTGCATCAGCAGCTGACAGGAGACATTACATCATTCTTAATCCCCCATGAGTACTCCACGAGTGCGCAGTTTGGTGAAGCAAGGAACTTGTCTTTGCAAAACCCTACACCATAAACCCTAATTCCAAAATGCGGAATAGCCGTGAAATCTACCTCGCATGAGTTATACCAGCTGCTCCATCGTCAATTTTGCAAGTCCATTCAGGCTGTGAGACAGACCAAGCCTGCACCATAGCTTTCTTGAACAAGCCACACAAGATGTATTCAGAGTCTGGAGCCCACTCCACATAGCTGATTTTGTCAAGGCAAGAGTATAACTGCACCACCTGAACAACATCGAGAACGAAGATAAGTAAACCTGCATGAAACTGAAAAATATCTTGTGTTCAATTAGGCATCGAACTAAACACGTACTGTAACTACACATGCCAGAAAATTGTAGGCTCGTCTCTACCGATGCCAGGTCTTTATTCCTCTTCCTTTGGTGAAGTAATACTTTATCCCATTGTGAGTTTCGACTTGCAAGGTCGGAGCTGAAATACTTCCCCCCGCTCCCCCCTCCCCCGACGGCTTCAACATAACCTCATCATAGGACAACAGCAATACCCAGACCTCCCCAGACCTCACCTTGAGAGAGGTCACATCTCGAATGACGAGTCGGTAGTCAACTGCTACGGCGAGGAACCTGGCATCGGGAGAGAAGAGGATATACCCCGAATGCTTGTAAGTGTCGCTGAATTCCATGCCACTCTGCTCGCCTTTGACCTGCACACGTGCTTCCGGCAGCTGAAACCGCGAGATCCCCCGAGCAGTTACCCAAACCTGCAAACCCCGCCGAGCATCCCCTTCCCATATCCCAGCTGCATCATCATCCTCCTCGTCGCTTTGTGAGTCGTCACATGCTTCGGCGACTTCACCAATGCTGCAGCTGCCCTCTCACACCACATACGACTCACAGAAGTGGAGCTTGCAGGAGCACGCCAGTTGCTGCAACACACAGATGTCCACCGACACCGACCCAGCGAAGCTCACAACGGAGGGAGGGAGGGAGACATGCAGGGAGGGTGGAATTGGGGTGGGAGGTGGTGTGCTTTTCACATGGAAAAACCAAAAGAACCCTAATACCTAGACCCAGCCCAGCTGCTCCGAGTCTTGGAAAGGGGGAAACAAAAAACAAACTTTGAAATTTAAAACTACGAAGGGTCAAGGGCTCTTGACTTTACAAATGATGAAGCAACTTCCAATACAATATATATATATATATATATATATGTGTGTATATATATATATATATATATATATATGTTTTATAAACAAAACAAAAAAAACAAACAAACAAACTTAAATTTTTTATAAAATAATGTACAAAGATGATAGTTAATCAACGAGAAGTAATGTGAATATTGTTTGATTAATATTCAACTCAAATTACTTATAGGCAATAAGACATATAATTTGGGCAAAACATAAAATTGATATCATAGCTAAATTAGATGATGTCCTATATTAGATGATATATTATTGTTGATTTTTTATTATTATATTTGTTTTAAAAATTCATATTTTTATAAACCAAAAAAAATATTTTTATATTTATATAATTAATATCAATATTTATAAATAATATTTTATAGATTTTAGACATGTCCAATAAGTAAACACATTTAGAAATAGAGGATAATTTAACTTTAAAACTTTAATCAGCAATTGATTTAATAAATGCCATTACAAATTTTAAATTCAATGAAATTGGTGAATTAAAAGTCCTTTAGTTTCTTAGTATTGGAGCTTATTTTTGAATAAATTGATAATACCAAAATTATAATATTTTAAATATAATTTATAGTTTAATCAAAAAATTATAATATTATTTGGCTTTGACTTACTAACTATAACAAAGCATATTGGAACAAAATACTAAAATCAATTTGAATACATTCTTAGAATGAACAAGAATACTTTAAGAAGTTTATTAAAACATGGAGTAGAAATAATCAATTAGGTATATTAGATATATATAAATTCATAATATAGAATTATTTATCTTATTCTAAAATAAATATCTTCTACTTCAATCTAAAGCTTTACAATAAAAGCTCCAACTTTGTACCAAAACTATTATTGTCATTCAATATCAAAGATATTACTTTTCTTGTGTGATCAAAGAAATCTTTTGAAGGTCATGATAATATGTAGATCTTATTTGTTGTTATAAATAAGAACATATGAATATTCAAAGAAGAAACAAATTGATTGTTGAATATTTTTTTGGAGTGATGATTGGGGTTGGATATCAAAAAGACAAAGTGAAAGAAGATGTAAAAATCAGTGAAATCTATATCAAAGGAAAATGACAAAATAGAAATAAGATAATAAATATTTTAAAGAAAAAATTAGAATGGCTATTGCAAAAGATTAAAAAATACAAAGACTCTTGAATTAGACTAGAAGTAAGAAAGGAATTGACAAGAGTAAAGAAAGCTTCACTCTTATCTCCATATATACTATCTACTTAAGAGCTATGTGGCAACATTCTATATGACCTCCAACATGTGTCCAATTTGCAAGATATATGTCAAACTTATAAAACAAGTTTCCTATATACGTACCACGTAATTAGTTTATTCCAGACACTACTAATATATGCAACATGAGGCTAACTTGTTGGCCAAGTTTCTAACTTACCAATCACCTATAAACATGTACAAAGATGAAACTGCATCTATGAAGCTTCTAAAAAGCTTTTTTATAAGATATTATCAAATTAATCTATTTTTATCTATTTCTATATATCCATATTAATTAGATAATTATTAGAATAAATCTTATGTCTATGATATTATTCTTCTTTTTAAGGACGAATTCCACAAAAAGTGGTGATTGTATATTGAAGAAGTCTAAGATATGCTAAATTATGTTTGCCATATACTTTGATCTTTGTTCCCTTTGAAGATAGTTGATATGTTTTCTTAGCTATCAATAGTCTCCTATATCATGGTAAGAGGACCAACCTGATATTTCATCATTGTTGAGGTCTTTATAACTTCCTTCAAAAAAAACATTTGGAACACCATCAAAAATAGTTCCTATTTCTAAAAGTATCACCAAACACCGGAAGTCTCTTCCAAGGTTGTGATATCAAACATGTTGTATCTTGCCATGAATCTAAAGAAGAATATGTTATTCTTGAGGATCTTTATCTTTATTTTATTATCTTGAAAGTTGTAATAGTCGTAATGTCTTATCCACTAAATTAGCAAATGATAGCTCTTAAGTTAAATTTGCTAGTTGTTGATTCTCCATTTCTTTAGCGCTATTTTTTTTAAAAAAATAGCAAATAATAATACAACATAGAATGAAATCTCTATTGAACGTGCTTTATTTAATAACAAAGATTTTTTTGACTCTTCATCTTAGCTTTGATAGATGTCATTGATGAAACGTATTGACTTTAGTTAATATATTTGTTAGATTTTTGGTTGGTTCACATGTATATTTACTAATATCACATCCCTGCTAATGTACAAGATATTCCAACCAATTTCAATGTCACCTTGAATCTAAGATTTTTTTCACTTCAAATTCTTCATTGTTATCCATTTCTGTAAGAAGCGATGGTATTTGTCTTTTTTCTTGTATATCCAATGTCTTGTATGATTTGAACAATGATACATGGAATATAAATTAGATCTTTATAGATTTTGATAGGTAAAATTGATAAGCAATTGGATTGATTTATTTACAAATTAAAAATAGTCTAAGCCTACAATAATCCAACTTGTCACAATGACAAATAGTATTTATATTATGACAAAGTATCCATATCTTATTGTTTATATGAAATTGAGATTGTTTTATATAATAAATATCTAAGTTGATTTTTTGTCATTCTTGAACTTCTTTTAATTGTACCTTCATTATTATATATAGCTCTAATAATTGATTTGCCAAATCTTCTATTATAAGATTATTAGCTTTTGAGCAATCAAAAATATCAAATTGTAGATAATAATCATAATTGACAAAAAATGGAGTTTATTGAATAAAAAAATGTACCAAATTATTGTAAGAAATTCTGCCAATGGCAAAAGAGTTGTCCAATCATCTTGATGATAATGAATGGTATACGTCAAATATTATTTCAAAACTTAATTTATCCATTTTACTTATCTATTAGTTTAAAGGTAAAAAGTTGAAGATAGTTTTATATCCACTTTTAATATTTTAAAAATAATTCTTCAAAATCTTGATACAAATTGTATTTTTCTATCTAATATAGTATTTCTTAATAATCCATGATAGTGATAGATATTGTCAAGAAAGAGTTTAGATGTTTCTTCACCTGTGATAGATTTTGTATACGATACAAAATATACCATCTCGGTGAAATAATCTACAATCATAAATATAAAATTATATAAATTTGAATTTGGAAGATCCATTATAAAATCCATAGAAACAAAAGACCAAGGTTATTCTAATATAGGTAATGGTCAAAACAATTCATAAGATTGATGATGAGGGATTTTTGATCTTGAACAAATATTACACAAATATATACACTCTTTAACTACCTTGCACATTTGAGGGTATCAAAAATCTCTTGATATTAGCTCTAAAGTCTTCTTATATCCAAAATGACATATTGGAAGAAAGTTGTAACAAGCTTCAAAAGTACGTAGTTATATCTTACCTTTTAAAACATATAAGTATCCTTTAGGATAAAGTAGATTGTCTTTGAATTCAAACTTTGAAATATCTTGAGACTTAAAAGAATTATTCTTTATATCATGAACAAGAGGATCTAAGGACATATTTAAGTGGACTTACTTGAAAAAAATCAAATCAACAATTAATATTGATTTCATTGTTCAAAGATAAAATTGCTCCAACTTCATGAAGATCATTCTTTGTTGATCAACAACTGCATCTTTTCCTTTTGATATAAGATAAGAATATCTAAAAATGGCATCTAATAGATTTTATTATTTTTTTAGTTGATAAACAATAATGAATTCAAATCTTTATAAAGATATGCTTCAACAAGTTTAGCAACAATTCAACACGCATATTGACATAAAATATTCAAGATTCTTGTGATTTGTATACATAATGACTTGACTAGAAGTGCTTTTTAAATACTGACACCATTCTAGAAAAGAATCCATAATTATAAAAAAACTCTTTATCATGGATTTTATAATTGATCTCTATTATTAAAAAATTTCTAGAATAGAAAGCTATCAGGTGGAATTTGTTATTTGCTTCCATTTGTAACAATATTGCACCCAAATCAAAGTCTAATGTGTTTGTTTTTATAAAAAATGTCTTGAAAAAGTCGACACAATATAAGATTGTTGCAGAAATAAAAATTATCTTTAAAGCTTCAAATAATACTTCTGTTTCTATATTCCACTCAATTTTTTTTTTACAAGTTAAGCGTATAAGTAAAGCTACAATTGAAAAAAAATTCTTAATAAAAATTCAGTAATAATTAACAAATCTCAAAAAATATTGCGTATTTCTTATTATTTTTAAAATCTTCTAATCCATGATTATTTGGACTTTCTTAGGATCCATCATGAGACCATCATTCAAAATAATGTATCCTAAGAAGTCAACTTAAGTAATATGAAATATACACTTTTCTATCTTAGCATACAATCTTGTATCTCTAAGTTTTTGTAACATATTATGAACATATAATTTATATTTTTTTACATTCTTAAATTAGATTAAAATATTATTTAGATAATAAATAACAAAATTATTTAGGAACTCATGAAAAACATCATTTATGAGAAGTTGAAAAATAATTGGTGCATTCATGAGTCCAAAAAGGATAATGTTATATTTAAAGTGTCCATACCTTGTTCAAAATGTAGTCTTTTATTTATTTATTTCTTTGATGTGGATCAAATTATACTCTCTATGTAGATCTATTTTTATATAGATCTTAACTTCATGTAATTCATCAAAAAAATTAGATATCAAAGGTAGAGAATATTTATTCTTCATAGTAACCTTATTGAGCCTTTGATAATCTATATACATTTATAGTGATTCACTTTTTTTTTCACAAACAAGATATGAGCTTTTGTTTGAGATTTTGAATAGCATATTAAATTTTTGGTCAAGTTTTCATCAATGTATTCTTTAAGTTCAACCAATTCATTTTATAATAAATTATAGATTGATCTAAATAGACGCTAAATTCTTTCTTTGAGATCAATAGAGTAATCATATGGATGATGTTCTAAAAGATTATCTACATTCTTTTTCTCAAAAATATCTTAATAATCTTGGTATTAGTTTAGAATACTACTTGAAGTCCTTCCACCATCAGATATCGCTGTAACATAAATAGCAAAAGGTGATCCTTTTTTTATTACATGTATAATAGTTTTTGTACCTATAAATACAGGGTTTTATTATATTAGACTTATGACTTTTTATTTGATTAATAAGACTTTTATTAATGCTTTGAGGAAAGTCAAGTCTACAAGAAATCCAATCTATTCAAAGATTATACTTTTTTAATCATGATAAATCTAAAATAATTCCATCAAAGGGAGATTTAATTATATTAAAGATTATGTAACTATTATGATCATTTATTATTATATTTATAGGAAAGATTTTATAAATAACATCTCCAAAAGACAACAGATAATTATCTATGATTTCTACATATATGAATTTAGTTTTCTATATAAAAGATATTTTATAATTTTTAATAAAATTTTCATCTAAAAAATACGTTAAGACTCCTGAATCTAGCAAAGTAGAGGTTTGTGATTTTTAGATTTAAAATACACATCTATTATAAAACAAGGAGAGTATTTTGAGAAGAAAATATGATCTTTATTAGGAGTTATATAAGATTTTAGCCATAATATTGTGAGGTGTGATTTTTAATTTGGAAATACACTTGGTATGAGGTTGTAGAAAATTTACTTATAACTTATTGGCAAGATACCAATAAGTGATTTGTCTTTAATAAAAAAATAAATAAAAAAATAAATAAATAATACAATTATATTACAAAAAAAATTATATTGATAAAAATCTCTTATATCTAAATAGGTTTGTATGTAAAGTTATTCTTTGGTATATAAAAAATCCTTACAAATCTTTTTTTTATAAATTTATAATTAATTAATTATAGATAAATTAAATTATCAATAATTTTTAAAATATATATATAATATTCTTTCAAAACCTCATCTTCATATCAAAATTTTATTATAGCTTCATATATCCATTTTTCCACTTCAATAAAATCTTGGCTCCTAAAAAACCCCTTTAATTTGTACAAAAGGCTCAAATTGCAATAAAATCCTTCAATAGCTTATTCATCTGCAAAGATTTATTTCTTTTTGAATTTTAGAGTTTAATAACTTTTGATCTAGCTATTCAATTTTTATTAAATTTTTTCAAAGTATAGATTATATTTTTAAGCTTCACCATAAAAATATTCAACTATAGATTTATTTCTAATCATCTGATATCTTAAAAATCCTAGCAGGTGCTTAAAATCCTAATTTATAGATACCAAAGCACTATTTTTTTTATATCTCAAAAATCCAAAATTTTAATACTACAAAAATTTTATGTATAATTTTGTAATGTAAAAATATATACTTTTAAAATTTTTGAGTCAAACTATTGTCAAATTGTCTAAAATATAATTCAAAACACAACCACTAATTAAATAGGATTACTTATTATCTTTAGATTACAAGCATTGATTTTAATTTCTAATATTTCTTTCATCTTAGCTTGGATTTCATCAAGCTATATATAAAAAGTATAGTAAAAAAAGTGCTCTATCCAACTTTAGTTGCTGATCCTCTATTGCTTTCTATACATATTAGTTATATCCAAAAGAGTGATAATAGGTATAATTTCAATACCTTAACTTTAAGTGTCTATATCTTATTCATATAAAAGTCCAAATAACACAATTTTTGCACCAAAACCATAACCAAAAATCTAAACTTGCTGATCTTAGCCTTTGATGTTTGAATGCCTTCAAAATACAAACCTTAATCCCTAATAAGTCCTCAAGCAACCTCCTTAAAGTCTATTGGGTATGACTTTTGGCTAATAGGAATAGAAACTTCTATCATCTATCTCCATTCATCCACATAGATAACTTAGCTAATCTTTTTTATACAAAAATCCGTTTATAATCTTTTTTTTAATAAGATTTATATAATATGTATTTTAAATATCAATAAAAAAATATATAATATCTCAAAGATCACCAATATCTAACAAAAGTGACTCAAAATATATAAAAATTATTCTTTATATAAAATCAACCTCAAAATTACTATTAAAAAAATAAAATTGTATAAATCTTAATAATAGCATTTTTAAAAAATTCCTTCTAAATTAATAATTTAATCATATTTTATAACTAATAAAAATCCATTGATATGGCTCTCACTTAGTTGTATAGTTAATTATATATTAAATATACATATATAATATTTTTATAATATAGCCAACCCCCAATACAATAACAATTTTTATTGTAGTTGCATAAACTTATTTTTTGATATGTTATTTTTTTGACAACCATACTTCTTATTTTGTAGTTGGATCATTTCTTTGGACAATGTTGAGCGGTGTGCTTAGGTTCTCTACAATATAAATATAATCTTTCTTAATAACAATTAATCTTTTGTTGTTGAATAAGAGGTTTAAAATTTATAGCATCAATTTGTATATCTTCTACTTTTGAATGTACGTATTGAAAAGATATCAGTGTTGCTATTAAACTATAAGAATATTAAGGCTATCTTGTACAATTTTTAGATTAAAATTTAAAAAATCAATTGTTACACTTCATAATAAAGTCAATTGTTTGATTTAATGTTTGAAGATCAAATAATTTGAGCATCAATTTTTTTATCTCATACTATAATTTGTAGAGAAATTGGCTAATAAGTTCAACATTATCCCACTTGATATCAGTTGTTAGTTGTCAAAATTGTGAAGCATATAATATCATTGATCAATTGTCTTATTGCAAGATATGGATTTTATTAGTTGTAACACAAATTTCATCATATTTTCTACATAGATCAAAACTTTGCTAAAAATGCCTCTAAATTATCCAGTAGTGGATCATATCATTTAAATAAAGATGGAAGTTGAAGTTCAATCATCAGTTGTAGTTGATTGATAAATCCTCAAAATTTAGATCTTGTACCATTAAATTTCTCATACAAACTAATTTTTGGTTCCTTGATACTTAAACAATATTCTATTGTAGGTGAAGTAATATGGCTTGGTGTAGATATTGAAGCAAGTCCAATCATCTCTATATCTTCACTTCTTGCTAATATTGTTGTTCCTTGTGGTGGTACATTGAGTTGATGCAGTGCAAGTATTAACTCTCTTATTTGCTCTTATATTTGTGCCATTATGCTCTTTATTTCAACAAACTCTACTATGATAATACAATAGAAAAAAAGATTTCTATTCTCATTCAAAAATATAGAATAAATTATTAAAAAAAAAAATAAATAAAAAAAAATAAATCTAAAAACAATATCAATTTAGAAGTGGATAATCCACAACTTTTCATATGCCTATGTCTTATAAAAAAAAAGAGATAATTGATTCTTAATCAAAAAAAGACAAAGCTCTAATATTATATATACATTTTTGTTAATCTGTCAAGGACATGAATTGAAAGAAGATATATAAATTAGTGAAATCTATGTTAAAAGAAAATGACAAAATAGACATAAGAAAATAAATATATTCAAGAAGAAACTGAAATGGTTATTACCAAAGACTAAAAAATACAAAGACTCTTAAATTAGACTAGAAGCAAGAAAAGAATTGACAAGAGTAAAGAAGGCTTCACTCTTATCTCTATATATACTATCTACCTAAGAGCTATGTGGCAACACTTTATATGACCTCCAATACGTGTTCAATTTGCAAGATACATGTCAAACTTACAAGACTAGTTTCCTACATATATGCCATGTAATTAGCTTGTTTTATAAACTACCAACATATGTGACAAGTGGCTAACTTGTTTGTCAAGTTTCTAACCTATCAATCACCTATAGATATATATAAAGATGAAACCGCATCTATGAAGCTTTTAGAAAGCTTCTCTATAGGATATTATCAAATTAATCTACTTTTACCTACTTCTACCTATTCATGTTAATTAGATAATTATTGGAATAAATCTTATATTTGTAATGTTAAATTATAATTATAAAAATATCATTATTCAATCAAATATTTATTCAAAAAAATATCTTTTTTTGTAATATTATATAAATAGAAAAAATACTTTAAATTTTATAAATTAATAAATATATAAAGAAAATCAATTGATAGGTTATTGTATCAAGATATAATGGAGCTTGAATAATTAAAAATTATTAAATTTTTTATTTTTATATTTTATAAATAACTTTAATTATTTTATATAGAACATAATAACTATTTAATCAATAATCAAAAGTATATCAATGATAATAAATATAGTTACATATATTGATACAAATTGATAAATACTTTATTGTTGCATCTATTTTTTGATAAGTAAAATTATGAACTTAAATTGTAATATTTAATCATGTTTGAAATCTATGACATTATCATTTTCAAGTGTTTATATCATAAAAATATATTAAAAATAATCCAAGTGATAAATCTACAAATCTTTATGCTCGTGTGGATTGAAATTGGAATAACTGAAAACAAAGATTGAATGCAAATAACTTTTACAAGCATTCAAATAAAAAAATATGTACATTTGTATATATACCTATACACACACATAAATGCAACATAAATGAATACTCTTAACTAATCTAAAACCAATTTCGTATTACCAATACAACATGAGTCCACCATAAATTTTAACTTTTCAAAAACAAATGTAAAGTTACAGTGGAATAAAGTTATGTTGAGAAATTTACTGGTTTCCATTGGATAATAACATAGTCGATGCCATCATGTAGAATGGAAGGATTTAGAAGCTTTTATTTACGAAATCGAAGTGTTTGCAACAACGAGTAAGACGGAGGAAGGATGACAGAGTTGCGAGCTATGCCGGGAGAGACACACACACACACACACACACACAAAAAGCAACCATGAATTTTTCGGGATTGTCCACAATTTGTCTCTAAAAGGCTTGGATCGTACACAAAAGCTCCGTCCTCGCTTCTCGTGCTCCAGGGCACCTTCGCAGGCCTTCGCAGGTGTTTTGGAGTGCCGTTTGTTACGTTTATCTGATGGATGGTGAACTCTGCAGCAATTCTGCAGCACTTCAGGAACGGGATCGACTGTAGCTGATTGCTGCTTCAAAATTGTGGAGGTCGCAAAGGAAGTTCCGCGATGGCAATTCGACGTGCCTACGCAGCGAAGGAGCGTCAAACCATGCGTCTGCACAATGACGGCCGGACTGTGAATAAAAGATTGGAGCAGCCGCTACGCCTTGAAGCAGCACTTGAAGGGAGACTTCGTAATCGAAGCAATCTGGTCAGTGATACGAATGTGCTCGACTTGCTGCGTGGTTTTGGTGGATTGGTTTGGCGTTGTGGCGTGAGCAGAGGCTCTCATTTCCTTGGCCTTCTTCCTCGCGAGAGCTATTCGGTTCGTCAGCTTCTCGTGAGCGCGTATCCGCATTTTCTCAATTTTCATCTGTAGATTGTAGAATAAGATTTCGAGTTATATGTTTGGTGAGCGGAAATAGGTGAATCGGTACGTGATTTGTTCTGGAATATGACGTTACGACGTGGTGACTCAGAGAGATTGCGTTTCAAAAGATTTGTGATGCAGCGCTAACCTCTAGTTTCTGCATCTCCGCTTCAGCCTTGGAAGTTTGGAGCTCCTCCCATGCTCTAATTCTGGCCTCCTCCTTCTGGCACCTGAGCAGGAAAGTCAATCGCTGTTGTATCAATACCTACGGTTTAGCTCCATATCCCTTTAATTAGTATTCTAACAAGCATTGCATACCTTCCGCTGTGTTTGGTCTGGTTGGATGGTTCTTCCCATGCTGCGGCATAATCATCCATGAATTCTCTGTCCAATATTCCTGAATCGTGATCCCTTAAGCTGACAGAGCACTCCATATCTTCCTCCTGTCGAGTGCTCCAGGTAGTGACGTTCCTATCTTCATCTCCTAGTTTGCAGAATTCTAATTTCGCCAAGTGGCATGTCTGTAGCTCGAGCGCTCCAGCTCCGGCAAGGATCGATCCCGGCGAAGCTAAACGCCTGCCAGACCGAGCTGGAGTATTGTGTCGCGTAGGTGAAGCGGCAATTGCTGGAGTTGCACAAGTTGAGTTTTTCTGGCTCCCGGCTGCAGACGTTTGTGCATCCAAATTCCAGCTTTGTACTGGAGGAAGGTCGGCAGTGCATGTTGCTTGCAATTCAGTGGAGTTGGTTTCTTCCATCGATTCCGTCAGTGCGTGATTTAAAATCTCCATGTCCGTAGACTTATCTGAATGATAAATGTGATGGTAATTTCAGATCATTTTCCTGATTACAAGTGACTTTTTGAAATAGCCATCACAATTCTACAAAGTGAATAAAATAACATCCAAAATGAATTAAACAACATGCACTGCGCGCATGGATCAGGGTGATTGAAAAGCCTACTGAATTGCAAAAGGTTAATGAGGCTGTTGTACCTATACATCTTGCAGTTCCTGGCGTCTTCGATCTGTCATCCTCAAGACACTTGGAGATTCCGCATCCTCTTGATTGTGTCATTGGAGTTAGGTTAGCTGATTCTTGTTTCCTGTCGAGCTCCGTCATTCCTTCGTTTCGAGTCTCAAAGCTGATATCTTGAGCAATATTTTTAGAGGACTCCTCGATATGTGTCACACGTTCATCGAATCTTGAGGGGCTACTCGACGTTTCGCATGCATCGGGACAAGAAATGTCAAAAACTCGTTTTGATAGATCGCCAAATGAGAGAGCTTTTGCTCGCTTCTTGTTGGAAGCACTGCGTGGTAGGTTCTCAGGTCTGTCATTAGTCTTCTCGAAAGAAGGGGCCAATGGCTTCTCCTCCGCGTTCGCAGCTGAAAATTCAGGGCTGCCTGCTCCAAAGTTAGGTCTGTGACAATGGCCGCTGATTGAATGCCTTCTACCTGTCAAAGCTTGCGACAAAGAGTCCATCGTCAGTTATCTACGACGAGCGCTCGATCACTTACTGAAAAAAAGTGATGCGCTTAGAGGAAGCTCTGTGGATGGATTATCCCTTTAGAAGAAAAATTGCAAGAACAAGAGTTGTTTCCACATATACACACCTACTGGGAGAGCTTGCACAGGTCGATGGGGCTGAGGTTGAGGTGAGGCAGTCTCATGACGACTAGGACTGACAATCCATTTCTCTGCATCGTCCCACTTCGACGGAGGAGGTTTGGGGCTAATGCCACCACTAAGAGGGCCCGACATAAACCTGTGCTGAAAAGAGATGCCTCTGCCCAACTGTTCTGTCAAGCTTGCAGGGCTATATGATCCAACGCCCTTCTCAATGCCGGGGCTTCCAGCAAGAATATGATTTCCCATGGGACTTCCTAATTGCGTTTGGCAAACTGGAAAGAAGCGAACTGGAGTTCCGGGGTAATCAACAGGGCTACGAGTTGTTGAGCTGCCCCTGTTCTCTTCATCGCACTTGCTTAGGATGGAAGAGTCTTGTGATGAAAGTCCACTTTGAGAATTTAATCGCAAGCTTCCTGACGTGGTGTGAATGTCAGTAGAAGAAGTGAGCAAGGCATCTTGCGCCGAGGTATTGTAACTCGATGTGGCCGTCTGGTAAGGTCTTTTCTTGTGTTGTATTTGATATTTATCTTCAATGGTGGGAAGCAATGCAGCTGTTTGGTACTGCATGCCGTTGGAACTCCTATCTCTGCAGATATTGGTTCTTGTGGCTTTCAATGTTAAAGAATGCGTCTCTGGCAATGACTCCAATGATCCAGAGATAGCATAAACCTGAGAATAGGAGCAACAAAGAAAGCTTTAGACCTGTTGCGATCGGCCATCTGTGGCACAGTATTGCAAAATTGGGTGCAATCCTTCTACGGAGGTCTGAAATTTTCTACCAATAGAACTTGTGAGACAAAAACGAACCTTATTAAGGTCACGAGAAGGTTCCAACAACGTCTCTTGGTCGCTACATTCTCCATCAGATATTGAGTATCCTCGGTCATGGCGAGTCGGCTGCAGTTTGACAGGTATTGCCTCCGACAGTGGACGACGATCCATGCTGCTAGAGGAGGAGGATGCTGGACTAATGAAGCGGATGCCTGTAATCACAGATTTTGGACTCACATCATCCTCGAGCTTTTTCCTTGGCGCAATTCCAGACTTCCAGTAAGCACTCTGTGGAGTGCCAAGTGCTCCATCAGGTAGAAGAGGAAGAGCGCCCATGTCCCCGTGTGTTTTCTGAAAATGCAGCCGTCTACCTCAAACTCTTTCGCTGTCTAACTTCTGATCTAGCTCAATTTTTTTCCGTCCCTCAGGACTTAGCCTGGAGTTCTCACTCCATATTCATTGCTTTACCGGTGTGATAAAAATTAATTGGCCACTCTTAAACACCAATATCATTTCAGTCTCCTCCCTACGCCATTTGTTCTGAGTCATAGGTAGCACAAATCAATTTTACTTGTGCTCAGCGTAACCCGCTGCAGAAACTCCTACAGAGACCAGCATCATCAGTGAGTTGAATCTCAAATCATACAATCACTGAAAGTTCTGCAATTCAAAATACGAATTCGAGGATCCACAAGATCTTCGAGAAGTCTCAAAACACACAAAAACCTTACCTACAATGTTTGCTAGACCAGCGCCAAGTGATCCTAGTCCCCGTTCACAACTTCAGGAAAAACCGACTGCGTGAAGGTGACGACAAGGGGAAACCGTCTCACTCCAGGCTGAGAAGATCAGGTCCGGAGTCAACTCACGAGCTCCAGTACTGAGGTATGTTGTACAACGTGTAGGCAACGCTCATCACCACCACCCTGACACAATGACACTATGTGGTGAAGCAAGTGGAACCTCAAGAGCAGGTGCAAATCGGGAAGACCCCCATGCAAGCAACAAGTGCATATGTACAATGCTCGCGGTGCATCCGGCTCATTCACTGGTCATTAGTCATAATTGGCTCCCCTGCATTGACATCGGAGAACTACACAAGTGTCCCTGAAATTACCGCATTAATCATAAGTCTTCTGACCTCGTTGTACGACGCGCTGCCAGTATATTCATCTAGGATTCCCATCCCCAAGTTAACTCGCTCGAAGACTAAGGTGAAGAAGTTTTCCCCTAAACCTCCAGACTCCCGTTGAGGCAAGTTAATCTTTGGGTAATCACACGTTCCAGTGAACGTTTAGAAACACAGAGAGATTGATTATCTGTTCTTTTACTCTCACAGAATGTAGAGCTTATTACTGCAAGATTGCTTAATCACCAACGCCTTCTGACACCCAACGGCTACAAAGAAATCCACAAAGTAATATGCGTGGTACCGATGTCTCTGCGAAATCTCAGATGTAGGAAGTAAGTTATTAATTGTTCATTTAGATCCTACTCTCTCAGAAACATTTCTCATAAGCATGCTTCAGCCAGACAGGGCGGCAGCAAGTTGGAGGTGGTCTAGCATCCTTATAAACTTCCAAGGCTTTCCAAAGAGCATGTGAGTGGGGATTTTACCACATGACACAGCAATTCAACAGGGCACCTTGAATACCTGCATTTAGGAGGTCTCTGTTGTGTTGGTGATGATGCAGAGTCCACAGATGAGAAATCCTATTTAGTTTTCATCTGCAAACCCTTTCAAGAAAATTTCATTTGTAACCTACATGGTCAAAACATTGCAAGTCATGTTATGATAAGTATTAAAAACATGTGTTGGCTCTCAATAACATCCACACTTCTAACATTAAACTGTCTTCGCTCCATCATGGAAAAATATCAGGTAACTATTCTCAGTCCTATTAAATCTCTCATTTAACATGTTAAATAAAAATAAACAGAAATAGAAAAGAAACTTCTGAAGCACTAAGAAGACAATTTTTAACCCCCAAGGGATATTAATGAAACCCCATGTGTTACCAGACAGACTCATTTACTACTGATCTGATCATCTCTTGAAGCCAAGTTTTGACATGGACCTGGAATTCAATGCTTCTGGCTACATCTCTACCGCATATACACACGCTTGCCAGGCATGGTAAAAAAATCAAATTAATAAAAACAAAAACAACAAAAACCTGCCACAAATACTGAGCTTTAACTTAATTCTCAATACTGAACTTTTTTTTTTATTCTTATTCTTATTCTTATTTTTTTCCCAACTCTTCCCCAATTTCTTAAAATA
Organism: Physcomitrellopsis africana; assembly: GCA_036785485.1. Lineage (NCBI taxonomy): Eukaryota > Viridiplantae > Streptophyta > Bryopsida > Funariales > Funariaceae > Physcomitrellopsis > Physcomitrellopsis africana. Next base: position 88,116 of record JAWRVF010000735.1, read on the forward strand.
TGACTACTATATACAATTGGAGTGCAGTCAGGGATGTAATTAGGTGGCTCATTAGAGCATGGTAGACAGAATTTTCTCTCCTTGGGTTTATTTTACCATTCAGGAAGAGAAATAGACCCTGCTTCAACACATGGTCTTGGGTGCTTGACCTTTGGATTCAGGCATCCAGTTGAAGACCACAGGAGTGAAGCAAGGAAATGGAGATTTGGAAGGTTCTCTCTGGGAAAAAGAAAGCTCCACCACCTTGGTTGAAGCCCCCCCTGCCCACCATACAATGGTCAATGCTATAGTTCTGCCACTGCAGCAGCATGGCAAACTCTAGCTCTCCCTCTCTCTCTCTCTCTCTCTCTCTCGCACATGAGTGTATGCTGGAGCAGATCTTTGGATCAGAGGGGAGGGGGGGTTCCCACTTGTGTGTCCATGTGGGGGACTCCACCTTCACACATGTCCTGCTGCTGCTGCCACTGCTACTGGGGCTTTCTGAGTACCCCTGGGAGCAACTCCCAAGGTGTGCCCACAAGAGTGCCCCCCACCAATATCCAAAAGCCCCTTCATGTGTGGGTTCTGCTGATGTGGCAAGTGGGGGAGGGGGATCAGGAAAGGTGAAATTTGCTTGAGAGACAAATGACAAAGACATAAATAAGTCACTTCATTTGTCAGGATTTACTTGTAAATTAGAGTACTAGTTGGAGACATCTCATCTTCAAAATGGAACTGTATTACTTAGAGTTCTCAAGAATTTGTATGAAATGTTTCTTAACTGGTAAATAAATGTATTTAAAATTCTGAACAATATGTTTCCAAATTTTAAAATAAATATATCACTAGAGTTCATAAGAATGTTTATAAATTGTGAAACTAATTAGATATTGTAAAATTTATTTTTGTTCTCAGTGGCATAAATATTATTTAGTTATCTGCATCAATAATAAAATGATAAAATGATAACTCTTGTATTTTTTTTTAATGTAATTTACAACCTTGTGCACCTACATCCATTGGAATCTTCACATAAATTTACAACGTTTTTGAATGTTAATTTACTCCAAGATTAGTTAAACAAAGCATATACTTGTACCTTATTCACATCTTTTATTTTTTAAAAATAAAATATAAGTGTAATATTTGTAATTTTTACATATATTTTTATATTTTATAAGAATTCATAATTTTTGTGCTTCAAATTCCCTGTATAGTTTTACTTGTGTTTGAGATTTCATTTAATTGCAAATTAAATTAAATTATAAATCTATATGTATACATATATTACTGATATAAAAATTAAAAACTCAAAAACCTAACCTAAAAGCATTTCAATCTAAGCCATAATTGGGAAATAAGGAACTTCTTTAATTGGCTGTAATTTATTGTAGTTCACGCATTGTCATTTTATAAGTGAAATATGCTTATTCTTAGTTAATTTAATATTACCATCTTTTGAGAGAAGTGAATTATAACATTTATTTTATTAATCCAAAACTTAAAAAGAAAAAAAGTTATAATAATTTTTAAAATGTTTTTATTCAAGAATATAATACAGAGTTTTATTTCGAAATAATCAAAATTTGGTCGTAAAGTATTTTAGTATCATTGACAAAACCAAAATTGTACATATTTCATTTTCATGATAATTAATGTTTGGCAGATACTTCAACTATGAATACAAGTTTTAAGGGATTCATTTTTTTTAAAAATCAAATTGATTGGAACTCTAAGTTTTTCCACCATGCTACTCTACTTTGTTTATGTAGTTTTCTGCGACCATTTTATTTCCATATATATACTGATAGCACAGATTCAAAATATCTTTCATATTTTCGATAGCGAAGTTATTTATTCTTTGACTCATGCACTAATATCCAATAAATTAATGATACCTAATTTGCGCTTGCAATGTGATTTAGAAAAAAAAATAGCAATTGAACACTTCTAGTTATACCAACTTCAACGTTAGAATTGCATGAAGATTAGGATTGTTTGCTTTGATTTTCTTTTCTTTTCTTGTTTTTTTTAATGTTGCTTATAACGCTTCTATTTAGGTGTATTTAAATACAATGTAAGGTGGAAACAAATACTCGTCAAATAAATGTTTGAAACGTTCTAAACGTCGAGAACAATTACTTAGACAAGGCAATACACTTTTCTACTCAACTTAAGAGTATTTCACAACATTTAGCATTACACGTATTCAATCCTTTCACCACTTACAGCTTCCTGTACTGTACTGATTTCAAAGTTGTATTGATTTAAGAATGATCACGTCATTTTCGGAATTTGCCAAGTGTCGAATGTAATATAATATATTATGTTATTTTGAGATAATTATCAACTCATAGTCTCAGTGCTTCCCACTCGGTCAAACAAAGTCCTCGTAAGAAATATCGACTTGAATAATCTCCAGTACGAAAAGCTTACTGGAAATTTTAGTTCTTTTGGTAATTTATGGTAACACCTGAGTTGTCAAGTCATTAATTGGGTATTGTCGGAATCGATTACTGGTATGCAAAATTAAGTATTCAGACTCAAGATGGCACGAAGAACCCAACACGATCACTTTGGGATAGGGACTGCGTGCTTACTTGTCTTGTCAAACACTAGACACTCCAGCAGTTCACACGTTTCAACTGCATATAAAAAAGATTCTAGAATCCAAGAAAATAGGATCGGAAGAGGGTGAAAGACGAATCCCAAAAGAAGAATCTGTTATTTGAAGTTCTCATAGCTCATGGGTTGTCTATCCAGTAAAAATGACACGTTATTGGCTGTGACAAAGTATCGGAGGAGACCTTCGCACCTGGAGTTCACAATCTATGGCCATCCCATTCTCTTATGATAGTTTCCTTACCAAAAAAACTGGGCACCAAGGTGCGCTCAACAATTGGCGACAATGCCATAAAAACTGATCGAAACTGGCTGTTCTTATAGCTAAGATTTCAACGTTACCAGACTTAAAGCCCAGCAAAAAGTTTGCTACGATTCCTCAGAGATAGGTGCGGTGGTCAAGCTCCTTTGGGTCAACCTCAATGGTCAATTCGTCCCTGCAAAAGTATTGCCCATTGGGATAGAGTTAGTGGATCCAGGCAAAATTGGAAGGTAGTATTTCAGAGTCAGAGAATCATTAAAAATGACAACTTTACAGTAGAAAATCCATTTCACTGACAATGAGCCAACATATCTCAAGGAGGAAACATCATATAAATCATGAGAAAGATAAAACAGATGAGTAAGTTGTGTTAATGATCATATTCTAATAAATGCTTGAAGATATGATAATCAAGTGCATCTGTTACAGTTGCATTTTAAATACGATTACTGAAATTTGAAGCTTACTAAACCACTTGCACATGGTTCCCAATCTCACCTGCGCTTATAGGTGTCAATCTTATCCATTGCTGTGTTCCGCAATTCCTCCAACTCGGCCTTAGCTGCTGCGTATTCAGCTTCCTCCTCAAACTTCTCCAGCATAGTATCATCGATTCCAAGCCTACAGTGTATTTGAAGGCGATTAGGAAGGGTAAAATTAGAGAAACACGAACTTCAAATCAAACACCAAGCCAAGTGAGATTGAGTTGCACGATAAATACTAATATACTTTATAAACCAGCACTTGTTAAGCTGCTTTGAAATCAAGAGAACTCGGAGAAAACTGCAATTAAAGGTCTTGTCATAACCAAAATTCATCACGCAGAGAAAAAGCCCTTCACAACACAATCTCTTCAAGTGAATGACTTTTCCAATAGAAGAACTAACTTACTTTTGGTTGACCTGATCAAGTTCTTTCTTCCAAGCAGACATGCCATTGGCATCATCTTTCACAAGGGGTTTACCAATGCTCTTTTCTACCTTATCGAGAGCCTCCATCATCAAAGCATCAGCCCCCGAATCATCTTCAATTCCAACTCTGAAAGCATACGACTCATGAATTCAATTATAGGTGAACTCTATCATATTACACCATAAAAGACGACATTGGAACGGACATATCGTCAACGAAGTTACTGCAGTTGATGATTCAGCACAAGAAAACAGCACACCAGGAAGTCCAGGAAGTTGTTGAGACGTGCATCATATCTTTCACAGCACTTCATGCTCAAAAACCGAAAAAGAGGCAAAGACAGCACAAACTTAAGCCCACAAGGTAAAAGTCACATACTCGCGGCGCAGGCTGCTGTGGATGTTCAAGAAAGTACGAACATCTGGAGCCTCTTCTGCAGCTCCTTCCAAAAGTTCAGCAATCTTTTGGGTGTATGAGGGAATACCAAGGCTGAGAGCAACAATTAATCACTACAGTGAGAACGTTTTGTAAAAAATGAAAAGGCAACCATTCTCCACACTCTGCAATTCCATTGCAGCAACATGTAGTGATGTTCGATTTGCACCCACCAACTTGACAACCAGACCAGAAAACCATGATCCTTTTATACTTCATCTGAACAAAAACTTGTTCTTGTACAGTGATTACATTTCATCCAGTAAAATACATTCATAAATAACTTAAAACCATGATTATGCTTCTGTCATACGTAAAGTAATCAACGACTGGTAGCTAACTGCCATCAACAATAAAGATCAAAAGATAAGTTCTACGATAGCAACAAAGGCTTACCCAGTCCTGATTTTAACCTGAGTGTCGAGGTAGGATTTCACAGCAGCTTCACTGTTAGCGTCCAGGTCCAACTTCGTCTTCGAAATCTCGTCCAAATAAGTTCTGAAGTTCTTCTGCTGCCGTTGGAACACCGCCTTCACAACATCATCTTGAAAACCAAGAACAACAAACAAATCTCAGCATTATGATGAGCATCAAATTTTTCCCATACTACTCCGACGCGGCAGTATGTTGACTCATTGGCAGCTCAATTAAATCCTCAAGTTGTCATATCGCAGGATAATGCGCCAACCAGCATCAAGCTCAAAAGTTTTAAATCCTGTCAATTACAACAACTTTTCCGCATACGCTCCAGAACAAACTCCCAAATACTCATAGATTCTGCACATACCTCCTGCTTCAGCAACTGGCTTGCCGGCGGCAGCACTCATTGACCGGCTGAAAATGGAGCCATCTGCGTTCGCGCCTCGCACCTGAAATACCCAACACAACCGACTTACAAAAACATCAACCCTAAATCCATGGGAGCACTACAAACCCAAAATTCCGATCAAAACCAGAATTCTACCCTAACTCTTGATCTGAAACCAACCCACTATCCCCTCACTAATATCTCCAGATTACAATCAAATTCCAAAATGCAGATAACCCTAACAATCTCATTCAACCCCCAAAAATACACCAAGTGAAAGAACATCGTCCGATCGGCAACTAAGAGAAAATTCATACCCTACCCCTCGAAGACAAAGCGTACACCCCACAGTCCACCAACACAACAACCTCTCAACCTAAAACTCCTACAACCACAACGACTACACACAATGCCAGCAGACACCAAAATGGTAGTAGAGGGCAGGGGGAAAACCCAGCGGAGGAGGGTGGGGGCACGGCGTGCGAGAGCTGCCATGGCTGCGATGCAAGAGAAATGCTTCGGTGCCCAATCCGAGACGCCTGGTGCGAGGAGAGGAGCGGAGGCGAGGTCGTAGCAATAAATCGAAGGGGTGGTGCTGTCCTCGGAGGCATGCCTGGGGCCAAGTTCTGGCTCAAGCCGAACCCAGAGCGTCGAAGCAGGAGGGAGACGAAATCGTGGCCGTTCTCCTTCAACGGCGCGCAGCTTCTGCAGTCTTGGGTTCGCCCAATAGCGGGCATTGGTCCCCGTGTCTACGTCCTCGCTGCTCCCTCATTCATCCAAAGACAGGGTTTCATCCTTGTTTTGCACAAGTCTTTGTGGTGCTTTCCACTTTAAAGAGAATTTGTTTTTATTTTTATTAGTTTTCTTTCCGATTTTTGATATCTTTCTGTTATTTTAATGGAATTTAAAATGTGTGTAATAACATTATTTGACAAAGATAACTATGAATCATTGACAAATGATTTTTGTGATTTATATTGGGGTATTTTGTGCATGCATGTTCTATTGCTAAATGAATTATATTAGAAATTCTAGGATTATAATCATATATAAAAATAATAGTTGTCATATTAACTTGCCAAAACTTGCTAATATTAACTTAAATATCTGAATAGATTTTATTTGAAGAGTATGAGCAAAATAATAATACAATTATCTACTAATTGTTTCAAGTATGTATCTTTATTGCTATCTAACAAATACACAAATTAATTTTATAGTTATTTGATCTTTTCTCTAAGTAGAATAGTTAAGTTGTCATTGTCAAGAAATATTTCATCAATCCATGGGGCTAAAAAATTATCATTCCTTCATGATTTCTAAAATGTTATGCTCTTTAAAAGCTTTATAAAAATAATTACCATGTAAGTTGATGGTTTAAAGAAATAAATAAAACCCTACTTTAAATATATAAATATAAATATATATATATATAATTTTATTGAATTTATTTGTAATTCATCCAATCATGATATATATATTTTTTATTTTATTTTATTTATTATTATTATTAAATTAAAGTGGCAACACATTTCAAGCATAATTATTTGATTTATAAAATCAGAAAACAACAAAAGAAAAAGAATATATTTTCTTATAAAAAGAAAAGATGCATACATTAATGGCCACAGAATATATATGAAAATAAAGAAGAAAATGAGAAAGAAATTGTAATTTTCTGCATATACGATAAATAAGAATGTCCATGTAAATCAAAGTGTAAAACCCTACTTTTTAGAAATCATCAGCATATTCAGTCATCACATTGTCACCACTGAATCCAATCTTTTAGTAAGTTGTTTTTGCTATTTATACTTCTAAATGATTATATGAGAAGAAATTCAAAATAATAAATCTAAAAATCATGTAGTGGTAAGAAGCCTACTTCATAGATGATGCAATATAATCCAGTTCTCACAATAGCATTCACTTCATATGTTTCTGATACTACCCAACTCTATGTAGTCCCTGCACTAGATTAAACTCTAATATGAGACTTCGTAGAAAGTCGCCCACTTGAAAAGATAAAGTATTAATAACAATATACTAAAAAACGATCCTCTTTCTTAACTCAATTTGTGGTCAGTTGTTTCTCACTTTGGAAGATTAAATGACAAATGTAATGTGAAGTGGGCTCTGACGTAGTGATCCAGGTGAAGTACAATGACTTCAACGACAATGAAAGTGAAAAATAATGAAAGATTTATATTCATCACAGTCGATCAGAACACAACAGAAGTAGAGGATAATTTCATTTTTTGTTTGATGATTACAGATTTTCATACCAGGAACAGAGAAAGCTTGTGCAGTGTTGCCTGCATCCACTGTCTGAAGATCCGCCAACTCACTCCTCCATGTTAACAATGAGAATGATTAGTATGTAATAGATCATGCATAAATATTTACATAGATGCAAGATGAAAAGCAACAGAACAGTTAGAGATATTGTCTAGTTATGCTACGACGTTCTGATTGTGATGATTAGACTATAGCAACTGCAAGCTGCTTGCCATCATAGATGGGGTTTAGCACGAATCATCTAAGTCAAACATTGAACCTCACATACAGTGGTCATTAGTCGTTCTTTGAGATTATGGGATAGGAGCTGCAATATGCAAATGCATTGGTTCACCCTATCTTTGATTCCCTGTGAAGATCCATTAATGTACAAACTAATTAATTCCCACCCCAAGGATCAGCCAAAAAGCCAGACTTTCGTGCCCCTACACTCACTCTCTTCATCGTCTTCCAGATGTAGCTACGGCTTTCTTGGCCGGCAATCTTGTAGGCATCATCGAGAATTTGAAGAACTTCAATAGAGGCCACAGCTGGATTACCATGGCCTGAACTGTGGAAACATATCGTAGCAGCTCCATCACTTACAAAGGCTAAGGAGTCTAGAAAATTTTCTTGCTCTTTACTCCATCCTGATCCCATACTGTACACAAGGGTCCCCTCGATCGAGACATCAAATTGTGGTTCACGACCAGCGTTATCTTTTTCCCCGAACGCAAAGAACAATCTGCACTCGGTCCACAATGTTGTTTACGTTCTGCCATTATTCAAATGCTTTGTTACACTGTATTCAAACTCCTGAAAAGGATAACGTGAAGAGTTTCATTTCTGAACTGATCTAACTTGCCTTAATTGATGTTTCGAGTTAAGTTTCGCGCTGATTAAATTCAGAACTAGGTCAGAGCAGCAGAAGGTTACAGGAAAGAGAGAAAATGTTTGTTTTACCTGATCAGATAACGCCCGGTTGGTACCGTGATATTGTAACAATTCTCTGGGCCATCAAACTTCGAAAAATAACGGAGAGTGGTGATCTGAGGTGCTTTAGAATTAGGAAAAGACAAAGGGGCAGAACTCCTCCTGTGAAGCCCCAATCCTTCTGCCACGCATATCCATTTGGACCATAGGTTTCAACAGACGAACCACAAGCGATATGGACGGTGTAAGGGCCAGCACTGTCTGCATACATCAAGTTTTAGCTTAGCCATAACTCAAGGGAAAGAAGTTTGGTTTGATGCCGGTGTTCCATTCTGTTATGAACACTCGGCAACATGTGTTAAGCACACGTTGCTACAGCGAGGGCTAAGTGAATACACATAACTAATATTGATTCTATTCCAAGACCGTCACTTCAATTCTCACTCAGAGGGAGAACCATTCGCAGTTGTTTGGATTGAGAGGTGTTCACCTATCAGAGATGCTGGCGACATCTGAGCTGCAGAAAGCATTAAGCTCGACACCAATAGAAGAGAAAGGAACGTCGTCATCGCACAAGTCTCACACCCCATTGTGACAGTAGCCATTCAAAGGAAATTCCAAACTTCAACAAGTGGGCAGCACCCACCTCACGGCCTCAGCGGCATCTCACACGCTCTCATCCGCGGTCCTACACCTCGAATAATCGGGAAGACAAAGTTAGAGGGTGGAACTTATTCACTAAACAATCGATACCTTGGCAGCAGCATGTATGCTCAAATCAACAAGGCCACTTTCATAAACTCGTCAAGAATGATGAAATCAAGTCCAGCAAGCAGGATGCTCCTAAACTTGAGACAAAGAAACGGCCAGGCACTCGAGAGGTGCAAAGCACGGCACCAGGAGCTTGAAACAGCGCCTGTGGTCTAAGAACACCACCCCTGACCCTCGTGGCTTGTACACTCGATGAAAAAAGTCTCTACTGTGAACACTACCCACAGTTCCCCTTGAGGGTCTGTAAGTGAGTCGTCACCTGTGAGATCGATATAATGACTTCCCCACTCGTACTCGTCTCAGCCCGCTGCACGGCAGAGCACAAAGTTCTTTCCCATGAACCCCGGTGCCGTACACCTCGATTGCTCTACCGCAAGCAGCGTACATTACACCAGCACCCCGCTCCCGCATGGTCTTGTATTCGTGGACCGGCAGACACTTCTTCCCCGCTAACTCACACCCCAACCTGCAGCAACACAGAGCTCCCAACCTGCTCACTCCGACAACCCCTGCATAAAAAAAGAATCGCGTTGCAAGGAAATTACGCCACCCATCTCACATCAGCCTTATCGAGTCAGGGCAGTGTTGAAACAGAGCGAGCGGACACACGAAGCGAATCCTGTGATGTGAGGTGCGAGCTGCAGCAGAAGAGGGGATTTGGTGAGGAACAGCTGGGCCAATGCTGGTGGTTCCCCAAGCTCAGTAACTGGGCGAGATAACAGCACAGGTGCCGCTGCAGGTTCTGGTTGATCGTTGCAACGATGCAGCGGAGCTGACAATGACGATGACGATGATTTCTGACACAGGCCACATCACCCACAATCCCACCCACCTTTGTCCCCCGTCATCCCAGACCTCGCCTGTTTCCACCTCCGCGGCTCCCCCTCTCGCACTCCGACGCAGCCTGTCGCTCTGCCTCGTAAGGGGGGCGATTCCACGGGTCGACGTGGCGTAGCCTCGTTGGTTACCGTTTGGGCTCATTCTGGCTTGTGATGCACAGTGTAAATTCACCTTCGTCACTGCTCTAGAAACTATTTTAGAGAATTGGTGTGGGTAATTGCGGATCTTGGTGACGGGTTGAGAAACACATCCTTACCTGTGAAAGAAGAAAGACAACTTTACTGTGTCAGTTTAATGAGTTCAATTTTGTTTGATTGTATTGGACCAAAGGATTAAGTTTTTGGCATTGGCACACAAAAATTTACATAGAATTTTGACTAAGAAGAGTATTTTAGAATTTAGAAACTATAAATCTAATAAAAATTGAAACCATATATTTATAAAAGGTGGTTTACAACAAATAGTCAAAATGCTATATGAATTAATAAGAGTATTTAGATAAAAAATTATTTTGAAGAAGTACCACAATCTACATAGGCATCATTTAGCACGATCTTAAGAATTTAGAAGTATCTTCAGCATGATTTTAGTGTCGAGTAAATTTTTTGGAATACATTTAAGCTTTCAAATGATTTTGAAGCACTTTTTATTTAAATAATCTACAAAGAAAAATTGAATAAAAACTTATCAAACTTTGTCAGCACATACCACTTTCTTTCTTTCTTTTTTCTATGCTTGTGTGATGGTTACTACTAATTATGCAAATAACACACAATCTGATTTGACTGTTTAAGAACCACAATACTTCATTTGCAAAGTCAATAAACATTTCATGTACAATATTTGTAATCTCCTAATTTGATACAACACTAATTTAATAAAAGATACATTAGTTGATCAAATATTGAAATTATGATTTACATAATAATAATAATAATAATAACTCATTCAACATCAAATTTACTTTCTTTACTTTAATTTTTTTATTAATTAATTGTTTTAACACGTAAAATTAAGATAAACAAGACTTACAGTGAAGGTTTCATTATCAATTTGAAATTCCAGAACTCATCTTATTCAATCTAGTGAATACTTCTTTTTTCTGTTCTCAATAAAAGAATACTATGCATGAATCCATATGCCTGCCAATTAATCCAATTTTCTAAGCATTAAACTTAATTCGATGATACAAAACTATAACACATTCAAATGTTAAAGGAGGCCTGTACAGTTAATGCATTAAACATGATTTCCGTATCATACACACTGTATGCACTAAAGACACTACAAAATCAAAAGGCTCTAAGTGGCAGAGGGCAATGACATTGACTTTTCACCAGGAGGGACAGTGTGAACGAGGTCAAAAGATTTTCGAGCTTTTAGAGCTGGCCATGGCGTGATGGTGGCGGCGCTATAGCTCCCTCAACACCACCGCATCCTCTCCCATAAATGCTGTGTGTTCATTACGAAGACAAAGATTCGATTTCGTCGCCTACCTCTACAGGAATAATAACTTGATGTGTGAGAGAATTGAGTTTCAACTTGACGATGGAGTAATGCGAGCTGAAGCGAAGAATTGGAGCTGAGCACCAGCACGGAGGAAGACCCTAAGGGCGACGTATGCTGTTGTCGCGATGTGCTGGAAAAGAGGGAATCTGCTCCGACGCAGGATTAGTTCAGCTACGAAGACACTGATGTTAGCGAAGGTGGTTGATGGCAGGTGACATGGATTTGGCGTTGAAGCGCGTGCGCCTTGCTCCACACTAATGAATGCGTGGGTCCTCCGACAGGATCCGATTGCCAGCTGAGAGATCGAATGCATTGATGGAGTCGTTGTGAATCGGGGTGCAATGGAGACCAGAGTCGGGGTCATGGAGCATGCATCGTGTGCTGGTGGCAGCTGAATTGGAAGTGCGCAATGATCGGTGCTTGCAGAGCCGGTTTGGGGTGGTGGGTTGATGAGGTAGATAACCTGCGGATGGCGGACCTCAACTGGCGTCGACTCCAAGCGTGGTAGTTTGTAGAGGCTGTTAACCCGTTGATTGATATTCTTACCCGGAGAGGGCGGACCTCAACTGGCGTCGACTTCTGTAGAGGACATCAGGTGGAAGGAATCGAAGAAACCGTTGCTTTGCATTAGGGTTCACAGATAGGCAATCATCTGTCTGCCCCAGCAATTGAGATGGCAAGTGCGAGAGGAGAAGTCCTGGCGCTGTTTAGGTCGTTGCTGCGAACTCGGAAGCAATGCTTTGCAGGCGACCCGGAAATGCTGGCTGCATCGGCTAAGCAGATCCGGGATGAATTTGAGGGGCACAGAAATGTTGGCGCTGGTGAGGAGTTGGATAAATTGGTGACCAAAGCGCGCGAAGCTGTTGAATTTATGAAGGTTAATATCGTGCAGGCCAAGCTTAACGAACGAGGGAATTACGGTGCGTTGCTTTCAATGTTTGGTTCACTTTAGGGTTAGGGTTCTGTGTTTGTGCACTAGAGTCAGCTTAATGTATCCGCCGATCTAAATGCCCTTCTTAATTTTTCAGGTCACTGTAGATCATCTGAAAAATTTTCTTTCTTAAAGTCATCCTATTCTTTGCCATTCCACTATAGATATGATTGTGACTGGGAGAAGTCGCGTCTTGCAGTATCATGACTCGCAGTTGAATGTTAGTAGAAGCCATCTTAGATTGAATAGTGATCCATGTGTTCTTTCGCTTCAATTTCCTCTGAAATCGTTTTAGTGAATACTATTCCCTGTAATGAAATCCAATTGAACTTCGGGACCATGCAGAGGTCAAACTAAAACCAGAGCACCAGGGTGCATCCTTGGAGGAAGTTTTACCCAAATAAGATGCATCATCCATCTTTTGAGGAAGACAAATCAAAATGGATTCATCTCGTCGAGTATTGGTAGTGTAGTCGTAGAAGACGAATCTATCATGAGTTAACCTGATGAGAATTATTCTTCTATCATTTATAAGAGATAGTCAGTCATGCATTGATACCGGCCCAGAAATTATAGACATTCGACCTCGGCTTTGTAGTAGAGGTTTGCATGTGTAGTGGGATGAGGTAGTGGGTTCTTTCAGAACGACAAGAAAAGCTCAAATCACAACTTAAAACTTTCATTTAAATTGGGATACTTCTAGTCAAGATTATCCTCAATATACACAGATCGCACACTACATTTCATTCCATTCGTCGTGTGTATCAAGCTTGTTGGCCGCACCTAATGTCCTGTTGTGTATCACAACCATTTCTCTTTTCTTCGTAGTGGAATTCGATGTGATTGTATTTTGAACTTATTGCCCAATGCATTTCTAGATTGTTAGGTAATTGAATGTGTAAAAATCTTTTGATTTTCATCTCCATAGTATGCTGGAGGTGTAGAGCAACTCGCCATGCAAAATTGTCTTTCATTTCAAAGGAAACATTTGGTAAAGTTGTGGACAGATCACTGTGACATCTTGGCATGAGGTCCATCTTGTCCAGTCAAATATCCATCACTTGTCATTCAAGCAACAGCTAGATACAATGCATATATATATATATATATATATATGTGTGTGTGTGTGTGTGTGTATACATGTGTATATTTGTCACTTACATAATTTTAGTAGTTTTAAACGTATGCAAGAAATAAGTGTTTTAAGTATGGTATCACTTGTTGCTATCATGACTAGTGCTAATATATCATTCTGTCATGCTCTTCACAAATGAAATGCAGAACAATGAGTCTTCAGTAAATGAATGACATGATCAAACATAGAACACCTTTTAAAAAGTTTGTAGCTACTTTTCTGTAACAATAAAGTGTATTACCAACGAGCTTAAGTCTGCATATATCTTTCAATCAATGTTGAGAGCATCATATTTATGTTTCGTAATGATGCCTGTGATATCAATTTTATAATTATTTGCCAGTCATGGCTACAACAATTGTTTGCTGTTTTAGATGAGACATTTGTGCAAAAAATATTGTAGACTTTATTAGGAAACAAAATTTCATCTCATAATCTTGGTAGTAGTTAGAAATATGAGTTCAAACTTGTAAAAGTTCGATTAATATGAAATACTGAAAGTTGATATAAATATGATAATTGAAAAATAATAATTATTTACTTGGAACAAAACATCACACTAATTTAGAATTAGAGTCTATTACAAAAGTATGCAAACTACAAAAGTATGCAAACATATGCAAATAAGGTTAAGACTGCAAGGAGGAAATTGTTGCTTTAGCCAATATTTGATAACATATCCTAAAAACAAAATAAATTTGTAAGAGATCTAAATACGCAAGAAGAATTGGAATTGGCATAAATGCTATTTTATAGAAGTACATAGTTTGATCTTATTCTACCAAAGTCCAATAAAATGAGATATTTTCAACAAGTTTTGCTAAGAACTATGCAAGTTTTTTCTTACAATTATGCAAAGAAATGTTGATGTGGACAATGCAATAGTCAAAGTCTAAATAGAATATTTGACAAAAATATATTCTCATTAGTTGTTTTATAGATAAGTGGCCTTAAACAATGTAATTTGAATAATAGAGGGTTCAACTAAACTAGACAATATAAGAAAGAATAAGACAAGATAAACATGTTTTTAGTTAAAAGTGATTTTAAAAGTAACTTGTATATTATGATTTTATCTTCTCTATCCCATACAAATAGAAACATGTTAGATATTTTAAATCTTTTTTAAGAAACTTTGAAGAAATTGTTTAGATGTCAAATAGATCTTTTAATTCCTATAGACATGCCATGTAGTTATTGAAAATTGTCTTACAAATTATAGGATAAAAAATTATTTAATATTATCCATACAAAAAATCAAATACAAGATATTTAATATAAATTGGCTATAAGAAGCAAATGCTAACAATCTGACAATCATCATTGTAATTATAATCTATATAATTAGATAGAAATAAGTTTTTAATAAGAAAAATATACATCTTTAATAGGATGTACATAATTTTTAACAAATAAAATTTAATAAATGAAAGAAAGTATAGCAATCTAAGTATATAACTATTTTTATTGTTCAAATAATATTTATAATACTTTTAAAATACTTATTAAAGACTATAATATAATTTTTAACAAAAAAAAAAAATTAAATTCATGATTTAAACTTAATTTAAAAAATCCACAATCTAAAATATAAAATATAAATATAAATATATGAATTAAATCAACATGATTTTTTTTAAAAATTCATTGTTTGTTACGAATATATAATGGAAGAAGATTCTATAAGTTTTTATTTGATCATAATAGATTCAAAGAACATTTTGAATGGTATTAGAAGGTTCTAAGAAATCTTAGATGGTCGTAGAAGGTTCTTAGAGGCTTAGATATTTTAAAAAGTTGCCAAAAAAGGATCTTAGACTTACTTCACTTTCAAACATTAAAGAAACTCTTTAATGAGTTTCTTTGTACCTAATATATATAAAAGTTGTGGCTATATCACATACATAAGATTTATTCTAATAGATTAATCTCTATTCTTTTTATTTTTGGTAATAGCCATTTTAGTTTAATATTATACTATCTTTTAAATGGATTTTTACTCTTTAAAGTAATATAAGAGTATTTTGATACTTTGGTTATTTATGTTTCATATCTTTGATAGGCTAATGTGATCCTCAATCTTAACAATGCAATTCTTGTGGCTCAATTTAGGCCTTCTAATATTGTTCTTGTACCTTGTTATAATTTCTTACTTGTGATATAAAGTGAATGTTTTTTAATTTAGTTCTTTGAATTTTTAAAATCTTATTATATTTTAATAGTATATCTATAATAGTTTTTCAAGATTGACATAATACAATATTAGAACTTGGTCTTTTTGGCTAAATAATATATTATCCTTTTTCTTAAAAAAATTGTAATATTTTAAAAATTATGGATTATTCTCTTCTAGACTTATATTATTCTTAATTTTTTCTATTTATTTCTTCTTATTTTATTTATATATCAAATTTTAAAGAAGCCAAATTGGATTTAATTATAAATGCTCTTGAAGCATTGAAAGTCAAGACAAAGATCTTATCTGAGTAAAATAGAGAATTTTATATGACTATACATAATGATTAAAAAATAAAACCATCTCAACTATTATTACATACCATTCTATGAATTGTATCACCAAGATCTACTTCATTAGAAGATATATGTATTTAAAATGATAATTCAATGTCAACAACAAAAAAATTAAGAATTAACATTTTAGAGGAGTTTGATGAAACTTATTCAAAGTTATGGCTTTATAAATCAAGTGTAACTTATTACTTTATTCTAAATTTAGTAATATTCTATAAAAGTATCTTGTATTAGTCTAGTTGGAATCTTGCTTTCAAATCAAGTTTTATCTTAGTTTATTTCATTGTTTAAGAAAAATTCTTCTATATTGTATAATTTTGAAATATATTTGGCAACATTTATAAAAGCATTTGAAGAACATGATATGATTTATTTTGGTAAAACTAAAATCTGAGTCCTTTAATAGAGAACACCTTTTTTTTGTTTATACTTAAAAACTTTGGCAATTAGCATGTAATATTAATTTGGATGAAGACTCATTGATAAGTCACTTTCATTGGAGATTACAAGATAATGTAAAGGATCTACTATTATTTATGTTTAATCTTCAAACTATTAATAAAACTATCAATTAAATTATGAAGTGTAATAATTAGCTATTTTAATATCAACAAGATAAACGTGTAATGCTTGCACCACAACTTTATACTAATTACTTGATATCTTCTACATCTTTCAACTCTAATAAATATTTGGAAGTAAAAGATGTGTAGATTGATGCAGTTCACTTTAAATCCCTTTTTGAGCAATAAAAGAAGTACCAAAAAGAACATGATATTGTATTGTGATTTGGCTACTATATAAAAATAATGTGTATATATATATAAATATATATATATATACATAAAATTTATTATATAATTAAATAAGAGCCATATTAATAGATTTTAATTGATTACAAAATGTGATTAAATTATTACTTTAAAATGAGTCTATTTAAAAAGGCAACTATTAAGGTTTGTACAATTTCATTTTTTTTTTTTGATAGCAACTTTTGAGGTTGATTTTATATTGATGACAACTTTTACATATTTTGAATCACCTCTGTTGTACATTGGTGATCCTTGAAATTTTATTTTATTTCTTTTATTTGATATTTAGAATACATATTATATAAATCTTATTAGAAAAAAGATTGAAAAGGGATTTTAATATTAAAAAAAATAATTAAGCCATCTATGTAGATGAATGGAGATAGATGATAGAAATCTCCATTTCTATTGGCTAAAAGTCATATCCGGTGTGCTTCAAGGAAGCTATTTGAGATTTTATTAGAAATTAGGATTATTCTTTTGAGATTATTTGAACATCAAAAGTTAGGATCAGTAAGTTTAGATTTTTGGATATAATTTTGGTACAAAAATTGAATGATTTGGAGTTTTTGTAAAAGAGATATAGGCACTTAAAGTCAAGGTATTGATTATGTATCTACTATTACTCTATAAGGCATAACACACGTTTACAAAAAGTAATAAAAGATTGGCAATCAGATTTGGTGAGAACATATTTTTAACCATAATTTAAATATATGGCTCAATAAATTCTAAATATGGATAAAAAAGATATTGAAAGTTGAAGTTAGTACTTATAATTTAAAGATAGTAAGTGATCCATTTAATTAGTGGTTGTATTTTGAGCTATATCTTAAGCAATTTGAGAAGATTTTAGCTCAAATTTTTAAAGAATGTATATTCTTATGTTAAAAAATCATATAAATTTTTTTGTAGCTTTTAGATTTTGGATTTCTGAATTATGAAGAAAATAATACTTAGATATCTACAAACTAGGATTTTAAGCACTTACTAGAGTTTTTGAGATATCAAACAATCAAAAGCAAATATATAGTTGATTTATCTTGTGGCAAAGCTTAAGAATATAAGCTACGCTTTTGAGAAAGTTGAAAAAAATTGAATAGCTAGGTAAAGAGATATTTGATCCTAAAGTTTAAGAAAAAAATAATCTTTTAGAAGTGAATAAAATATTGAAGAGTTATTGTTATAATTTAAGCATTTTGTGCAAAGGAAAGGAATTTTTTTAGAAGCTAATACTTCATAGAAATATAAAAGATAGATATATGAATCTATGATGAAATTTTGATATAAAGATGAATTTTTTTGAAAAGAGATTATAGGTTTTTTTTTAGAGTTTATGAAAATCTAACTTATCAAAGTTAGTTAGTTTTGATTTGGCATAGAAAAGAATGTTAAGAATTTTCTAGATGCCATAAAAAACTTATAAATAAATCTACTTAAATATAAAAGATTCTTACTGATATAATATCTTTTTTAATATTATTGTGTTTATTTGTCTTCTTTATTAAAGGCAAATCACTTATTAGAGTCTAGTCAATAAATTAAAAATAAATTCTATATATCTAAATATTAAATATATTTTTAGATTAAAAATTATGCCATATAATAATAATTTACATTTGTATTGTGGAGAATTTAGCTATAAGACTATTAATTGCCTCAAAAAGCATCAACATATATATTAAACGAGGATTGTAGTCACATCACTATATGCTTTATAAGAAAACAAGGATGTTCAGTTATACTAGGAATCATATGGCTGAATTTATTTATTCTACAAATCAAAAAATATCATATATTATCATCTAATCTTTCTTATTTTTTTATCATACCAATATATTTATATGTCTAAAAACTCAAAATCTTGCTTTAGCAGATTCAAAAGCCTTTGCTTGTTTTATTGACTTAGAATTTTTTAAAATCCATAAAATTCTTTTAGTCAATAAATCCAAGGCCATTCATATAGAAGTCATAGATAATTGACCCTTCTCTTTTGAAAATATAATTCATAAAACCAGTCTATTAGAAGTAATATTAAAGAATCATAGTAGTCAAATCATATTGAATATTTTTAAGTCTTTATTTAATCCTATTATTTTAGAACTTTCTTGATTTGAAAGATATAATCTTTGCATATATTGGATATCTTATAGAATAGAATTCCTTGAAATATCACAACTTGTTATTACTAAATCTAATAGAAAACACCATATACCTTGTAGATTTAAAACTATAAAGCCTTTTTTTTTAATTAGAATTAGAATTTTTATAAAAACATCCAAGAACAACATTCTTTTTATTATTAATACAACTCTAACATTTGAAGTGGCAAGTACTTCAACAATCCTTTCAAAAAAATATATTTATTTTCAAGATATATTTGAAAAGAAGAACAAAGACACCTTGTCATAATATTGTTTATATGATTGTACTATTCATCTTCAAGATAGCATACAACTATATTTTGGTCCAATTTATAACTTATTACAAAATAAGCTTAGAACATAAAAAGAATATATTGATGATAATTTAACAAAGAATTTTATTCAATATTTAAAATCTTCTATTAATATACCTATACTTTTTATAAAATATATCTATACATATATATATCTATATATATATATATATATATATTTATAAATATCCATGAAATATTGGGATTTTAAGAAAGTGATAATAAAAAAAAATTATCATTTATTATAGATATTTGGGCTCCTTGACCAATTGGGACAAACTAAGATCTACATTAAAATAAATCTCTATAAAGTTTATAATCTAGTATGCACAAAAGAAGTCGATGAATAAAAGATTGTTTTTTGTACAAGATATAGATACTTTGTTAAGGACACAAACCAAAAGAAGATGCATAAATTAGTAAAATCTATGTCAAAGAAAAATGACAAAATAAAAAAATATATATATATATAATCAAGAAAAAATTGGAATGGCTATTGCTAAAGATTAGAAAATATAAAGACTCTTAAATTAGACTAGAAGTAAGAAAGGAGTTGACAAGAATGAAGAAGGCTTTATTCTTGTCTTTATATATATTATTTATCTAAGAACTATGTGGCAATATTCTATAGGACTTTTAACACGTGTCTAATTTGTAAAACACGTATCAAACTTACAAAACAAGTTTTTTATATGTATACCACATATTTAGCTTATTCCACAAGCTACCAACATATGTAATACATGGCTAATTTGTTGGCTAAGTTTTTAACCTACCAATTACTTATAGAGGTGTATAAAGCTAAAATTGCATCTAATAAAGCTTCTAAAAAGCTTCTCCATAAAATATTATCAAATTGATCTATTTTTATTTATTTCTATCTATCTATGTTATTTAAATAATATTAAAATAGATCTTATGTTCTTGATATTATTTCCCTCCCTTTCTAGAAACAAGTTCCACGAGGAGCGGTGATTATATGTTGAAGAAGTCTAAAATATGCCAAATTATATTTTTCACATATTTTGATCTTTATTTCCTTTGAAGATAGTTAATATCTCATACCAAGGTATGAAGACCACCTTGATATTTGATCATTGTTGAGGCCTTCATAACTTTTTTCAAAGAAAATATTTGGAATACTATAAAAAATAATTCCTACCTCTAAAAATATAATTAAACACTAGGAGTTTCTTTTAAGGTTGTAATATCAAACATGTTGTATCTTGCCATCAATCCAAGGAAGAACATGTTGTTCTTGAAGATCTTCATTTCTATTCTATTGTCTTAAAGGTTGTGATAGTCTTAATGTCTTGCTTGGTAAGTCAAAAAATGATAGCTTTAGAGTTGAATTTGCTAGTTGTTAATTCTCCATCTTTTTGATACTAGAAAATTCAAAGAAATAACAAACAATAATTTAAGATAAAATACAATCTATATTTAATCTATTTTATTTTATAACAAATATTTTTTTGACTTTTCATCTTTGTTTTGATAGATATTGTCAATGAAACACATTAGCTTTTATTGATGTATTTATTAGATTCTTAGATGGCTTCCATGTGCATTTATTAATTTCATATCCACACCAATGTATAAGATACTTCAACCAATTTTGATGATGTCTTGAATCTAAGACCTCTTCCACCTTAAATTCTTCATTATTGTCTACTTCTGTGGGAGGCAGTGGCATTTGTCTATTTCCTTGTATATCCACTGTCTTGTATGATTCAAGTAGTGACATATAGAATATATGATAGATCTTTATAGATTCCAAAAAGTATAATTAATAAGCAAGTAGACTAATCTGTTCACAAACTGGAAATGAACCAAGTCTATAGTAATCCAACTTATCACAATGACAAATAATCTTAATATTATAACAAAATAATTATTTCTTATTATTTACATAGAATTGAGGTTGTTTCTTTTGATAGACATCTATATTGATCATTTGTCATTTTTGAGCTTACTTTAATTGTACCTTCATTATTGCATATAGCTCTGATAATCAATTTGCCAAATCTTTTGTCATAAGATTATCAACTTTTGAGAAGTTAAAAATATTAAATCATGGATAATAACCATAATTGGTTAAAAATAGAGTTTATTGAATAAAAGAATATATTGAATTATTATAAGTAAACTTTACCAATAGCAAAAGAATTGTCAAATCATCTTGATGATAGTTGATGGTACACCTCAAATACTACTCCAAAACTTGATTTATCTATTCTATTTGTTCATAAATTTGAAGGTGGAAAGCTAAAGATAATTTTATGTCCACCTTCAATATTTTGAAAAAGATTTTTCAAAATCTTAATACGAATTGAATCCTTCTATTTCACATAATATTCCTTGATAATCCATGATAGTGATAGATGTTGTCAAAGAAGAGTTTAGCTATTTTTTCACCGATGATAGATTTTGTATATAATATAAAATATACAATCTTGGTGAAATAATTTGCAATCACGAATATAAAATCATATAAACTTGAATTTAAAAGATCCATGATAAAATCCATAGAAACAAAAGATCAAGATTGTTTTCATATAAGTAATGGTTAGAGAAGTCTATAAGGTCAATAATAAGGAGTTTTTGATCTTAAACAAATATTTTACAACTGTACAAACTCTTTAACAGCCTTTTGCATTTGAAGCCACCAAAAATCTGTTGATATTAGCTCCAAAGTCTTGTTATATTCAAAATATCCTACTGCAAAGAAATTATGACAAGCTTCAAGAATATATAGTCGTATTTCACCTTTTGGAACATATAAGCATTGTTGTATTATATATTGTTTTGTTTAAGAATGCATTGGGTACCTAATTGTGGAAGATGAAGTTGTGATTTATAAATATGCAAAAAATGCTAATAGATTTTATTCATATAAGAAAAATATAATATGAATTATAATTTAAAAATACTTAAAGCCAATACAAAGTGCTTAAAAATACTCTTCTTAATAATCTCAACTATATACAAATTCCAATTGCCTTATTACTTTTATAATTAGGCAATTTCAATTTTTCTTTGCAAGCCCTAATCCTAATTAATGAGCTTTAACAAGCTGTAATTTTTAATCTAATTATTTATCTGATATAAAATTTAGCATACAATAGTCACTACAAATCTTCTACATGCTCAAAAACTTTCAATCTAATCCAACTTACAAATTATAGAAAACATTCAAAACCCGCATTGATGTCACTTGGTTGTCAATTTAAAAATTGATGTAGATGTTTCAGTAGCAATTTCTCTTTTTTCAAATATTAACTTTAGCTTAAAATTGGTATAAAGCTTAATCTCCAAGTTTTCTAATATTATACCAAATTTCATCTTATTTTGATTAACAGATTTCTACATGTTATAAAAATCCTAAATAATCTTAAATTGCCAACTTTTGATATCTCTTCACACTAAAGATCAAATATCTCTCAATTATATTATTAGATTATTATAAAATTTTACACATTATTAGTATATCTAATCAACTATACATTACAAAATTTTCAATTATAGATGTTATACCAATTGCACTTACTAGCTGAGAGTACTAGACCTAATTTTATTGCATAAAATCCAAATCACCAATACAAATCCTAACTTTGAATAAAAATTGCCAAGTCCTTGTATGTCTTATAAAAATAAATCTTATGTATCTAAAATAAACTTAAAGCTAGCTCTTAAATCCTAATTGCCAATCTTTAAATGACCTGATATTTTGCCCTTGGTAGTTGTTTCTGTGGCTAGAAGTCTCATTTCAACCATGTTCCACAAATGGTCAACCTTGGATATCAATCCAACCTATCTTAAGGATTTTTGAGCTTAATCCTATCTTAAATTTAATCTTAATGTCAACCACGCTAATTATTTATTTCTTTTATTCTATTTTTATTAATTTATGATTTTTTAAAAGTAATAAAAGAGTTTCTACAACATAGAAGGAAAAATTAATAATTAACTTTTATCTATTACCTATTAACACAAGAAAAAAATCTAAGAGTTTTTACAAAATCTTTTTTAAGTATCTTGAGTTGCTATTAAATCAAGATAATTGAATATTAAATGAAAAATTATTCTTCTTTATACTTTCACCACATAAATACATTACAACACAACAATGTCCTTCAAAATAAAATAGATTGTCTTTGAATTTGAATTTTGAAGTAACATGAGATTTAAAATGATTATTTTTAATATCATGAATAAAAAGGTCTGAAGACATATTTAATTGGACTTGCTTAAAAAAAGTTGAATCAATAGTAAATATTGATTTTATTGCTCAAAGAAAAAATTTCTCCAACTTCAAGACGATCATTCTTTGTTGATCAAAAATTGCATCTTCTTCTTTTGATGTAAGATAAGAAAATCTGTAAAGGATATTAGATAGACCTTGCTGTTTTCCTAGCCAATAAATAATAATGAATTCAAATCTAAACAAAAACATGTTCCAACAAGTCTAACAATGATTCAATATGCATATTAACATGAAGTAGTCAAAATTCTTATGATTTGTATACATAGTGTTGTGTGGCATGATTTTCTATTTGGAAATATATTTGGTACCTAACTATAGAGAATTTACTTGAAACCTATTGGCAAGAATCCAATAAGTGATTTGTCTTTAATAAATAAAATAAAATAATACAAGGATATTACAAAAGAAATTTTTTATTAATAAATCTTTTTATATTTAAATAGGCTTATACAAATAGGCTCAAATTGCTATACAATCTTTCAAAATCTTATTCACCCGCAATGACTTATTTCTTTCCAAACTTTAGAATTCAATTATTCTTGACCCAACTATTTAGTTTCTAAGTGGTGGTAAATTGAGTTGATGCATTGCAAGCATTAACTGTCTCATTTGTTCTTACATTTGTCTCATTGCGCTCTTAAATTTTAGCAAGATTTTTTATAATAGTATAGTAGAAAGAAAGGTGTCTACTCTCATTTAAGAACTATAAAATAAATTATTCAAATAAATAAATAAATAAATTCTAAGAATCATATCAATTTAAAAATGGATAATTTATAACTTTTAATATGCTTATGTTTTATTTTAAAAAAGGAGTAATATATTCTTAATTAAAAAAAGATAAAGCTTTGATATTATATATATACACTTATTAATCTATCCAAGACACAAATTGAAAGAAGATGCATAAATCAATGAAATCTATGTCAAAAAAAAGTGGAAAAATAAAAAATAAAAAAATATATATTCAAGAAGAAATTGAAATAGCTATTGTAAAAGACTAAAAAATATAAAGATTCTTAAATTAAACTAGAAGCAAGAAAAGAATTGATAAGAGTAAAGAAGGCTTCACTCTTGTCTCTATATATACTATCTACTTAAGAATTATATGGCGGCATTCTATAAGACTTTCAGCATATGTCTAATTTATAAGGCACGTGTCAAACTTACAAGATAAGTTTTTTATACGTATGCCACGTACTTAGCTTATTCTACAAATTAACAATATGTGCAATATGTGGCTAATTTATTGGCTAAGTTTCTAACCTACCAATCACCTATAAACATGTATAAAGATGAAATCAGGTCTATAAAGCTTCTAAAAAGCTTTTCTATAAGATATTATCAAATTAATTTATTTTTATCTATTTCTATATATTTATATTATCTAAATAATTATTAAAATAAATCTTATGTTCATGACACACTTCAAGCATAATATCATATCTATTGGCTTTACAAATACACCAACCATTTTTTAACATTTGATAAATGACGTATTCTATGAATTCTTAGTTGACTTTGTTAAATATTATTTGGATGATATTTTGATTTATTCTAAGATTCTAAAATAGCATAACTTATATATTTGTCTTATTTTATAAAGATTATAAGATATTAGATTATATGCCAAATTAGAGAAATATATATTTTATGAATCTTTAATAGAAATTTTTAGCTATATGATTTCAAATAAAAGCTTGATGTTGGATCTAAAGAAGATTAAAACCATTAACAACTAGATAATTTTAAAATTGATATATATAACATTATTGTATGGCATAATCTTCTATCTGAGAATACACTAGGTATTTGGTTATAGAGAATATTTCTATAACTTATTGGCAAGACATTTCTTCTTAGAATTCAATAAGTCTAGATCTAACCATTTAATTTTTATGAGATTTTATACAAAGTGTAGATAATATTTTTAAGCTTCATCACAAAAAAGAATCAATTATAGATTTTATTTCAATCATCTGATATCTTAAAAATCCTAACAAGTACTAGGAACCCTAGTTTACAGATACCTAAGTAATATTTTCTTCATATTTCACAAATCCAAAATCTTAATACCACAAAATTTTTGTACATAGTCTAACAATATAAATATATACACTTTTGAAAACTTTGAGCCAAAAATTTATTAAATTACCTAAGATATAGCTCAAAACTTAACCATTAGTTAAATAGGATAACTTATTGTCTATTGATTATAAGCACTAACTTCAACTCCCAATATCTCTTTTATTTCAGCTTAGATTTCATTAAGCCATATATAAAAAGTGTAATAAAAAAAATGTTCTTTTTAATTCCAATTGCTAATCTTCTATTGTTTTTTTTATGCAAGTTATGTCGAAAAGAGTGACAGTAGATACAATTTTGATACTTTAACTTTGAGTGCCTAAATCTCTTTCATAAAAAATCCAAATTATACCAATTTTGTACCAAAATTATAGTCAAAAATCCAAATTTGCTAATCCTAATCTTTGATATTCCAAATTCCCTTAAAAAATAAACCTTAATTACTAATAAGTCCTTGGGTAGCCTCCTTAAAGTCCATTGGGTATGACTATTGGCCAATAGGAATAGAGACTTCTATCATCCATCTCCATTCATCTACATAGATGGCCTAACTTTTTTTTTTCATACTAAAATTTCTTTCTAATCCTTTTTTTTAATAAGATTTATATAATATGTGTTCTAAATACCAAATAAAAGAAGTAAACAAGATCTCAAGAATTACCAATGTCTAACAAAGGTGACTTAAGATATATAAAAGCTATTATAAATATAAAATCAATCTCAAAAGTTACTACCAAAAAAAAGATTGTATAAACTTCAATAATAGCCTTTTGAAATAAATTCTTTCTAAATTAACAATCTAATTATATTTTGTAACTAATAAAATCTATTAATATGGCTTTTATTTAATTGTATAATAAATTATATATATATATATATATATATATATATATATATATATTATGGAAATTGATACATTGAATTTTGCAATGAAAATAGTCTTATTACAAGTTTGAAGAGAAGAGAGATTGCATTCAATTATATTTTATTTCAAAAAATTCTTGATCATAAAAACTAATAATGAGATTCAAAATAAGATTTTTTTTATTAATATAGATTTTTTCTAAAAATGGCACCATTTTCTTGAAGGCACTTCATATCTAATAATTGTATATATAAATTAGATGAAGCTTAAATATTTTATGTCGACTCATATTTTAAATTATTATTAAGCCCGTTGGAGCTTATTTCAATTTTATTTTGATTTTAATATTATATATTGATCTTTAAAATAATAAGATTTGTCACATGTTTTATCAAAATAATCTTATATTATACCAAAAGAAGAAGATGCAATATACGACCAGTAACAGACAATATTCTTGAAATTCAAGAAATTTTGTATTTAAATAATTTTTATATTGATTCAAGTGGACTTTTTTATTTTTTATTTAAATTTTTGCAACCTCAACTACTAACTTCTTTATTTTTGATGTTAAACATTGTTTCAATAATATCTACAATGATTCAAGTAAATTCAAGTTTGAAGATGGTCTCTTCTATTTTGAAAATCATTTGTATATTCCAAAAGGACCATTGTGCCTTTGTATTTTCCAAATGCATGATAACTTTCTAATTGCCAGGCATTTTGGATTCAACAAGATATTAGAACTCATTTCTAGAGATTTTTGATGATCTCTAATGTGGAAAGCTATCAAAAAATTTGTCTTTTTCTACAACATAAGTTCTATTTTTAATATTCTCTTTATAAACTTCTTCAACCACTATCAATTTTAAAGCAATTGTAATCTTCAATTGCTATAGACTTTACTATAGATCTTCTACCATCAATTTTTTTTTATACCATATATATAATTGTTGACCAATTTATCAAGATGGCACATCTTATATATTATAAGAAGACTATTATTAATAAGAAAATGACCAAATTCTTTATTTATAATATTTATTAATATTATAGATTATTAAATCATATTGTATCAAATTATCGATCACAATTTATATTTAAGTTTTAGATATCAATTTTTAAGATTCTTTAAATATAAATTAATCTTTATTTAACATTATATCTATATATTGATGGCCAAATAGAGCAAGTTAATAAAATTCTAGAATAATATTTAAAGTGTATTATTATTTATTAACAAATTGATTGGACATCTTATTTGTTTCTAGCCTAGTTTGTCTGCAACAATATAGAACTTTTTAGAAGATTCTAAAAAGTTATAAAAGGTTCTAAGAAGTTGATACAAGAATTTTTCTAAATTGCTTGACTTTTAAGCAATATAAGAAGTCACAAGAGAAGATTCTCAAGGTTTTTTTTACATCAAAACAGCAAAGAAGCTACTCAAAAAGCATCCTTAGATGACTTGGAGGCAAAGATTTTTACAAAAAGTTATTTGGAATTAGCTTCCTAATTTTTAATATATGTAAGTATCAAGGTTGAAAGACTCATCAATCTTAATAATGCATGTCTTGTGATCTAATTTGGACCTTCTAATCTTATTCTTATTGTTATATTGGATTGCTTTGTAAGAAGACTTATATATCATATTATCTTGTTATAATCTTGCATAAGTTTCTTGGTCTAATCCATAATATAAGTGCACTCATAAAAATCAACTAACATAGAGAAGAAAGAACAACCTCTATTTTAAGTTGGTAATATAATACAATTGCTTTGACATAATATAAAAATTATTTGACCATCTGACAAGTTGGACTATTAAAAATTGGAACCATTTTTTATTTTAAAATAAATTAATTCTGTTGATTACCAATTAGAATTACAAGCATCCATGAAAGTATATTATATTTTTTATTCCTTTCATTAAAAATCCTATAGAAAATCAAGCATATTAAGAAGAATACAATTGCCACCATCTTATACTAAAGTAAATAGCGATAAAGAATTTGAGGTGGAAGAAATACTTGATTTGACATTAAAATGAGAACAATTAGACTATTTTGTGTATTGGTGCAATTATAACATTAATGAGTATACATAAAAGCTAGTTTCAAACTTAGTCAATGCATCATAAAAGATACAAGAATCTTATTGACAACATCCTTTTAGACCTAAAATAGTAATATGTATTAGATAATATTTCTATCCAACATACAAGAATATTGTATATTTTAGACTTTATAATTTATTTGTAGGTGTCACTGACATACTTCAAGTCATCATATTTTAAAATCTTTTGTAATCTTTTAGAATCTTCTATAATTTTATAAAATCTTTCAAAACCTTTTAGAACCTTCTTTAGTCTTCTAAAATCTTCTATAGTCTTTTAGAACCTTTTAAAATCTTTTTCAATCTTTTAGAACCTTTTGTAGCCTTCTAAAATCTTTTAAAATCTTCTTTAGTCTTCTCAAACTTGCCTTAGTCTTTTAAAATCTTATTCAGTCTTCTAAAATCTTTTTAAATATTTTTACAAGATTCAATAGGATATAGGCCTTGTAATATAAATAGGAAGCAAGACTAAAATACACCTCATTCTTGCTAACATAAGTCTTGGAGCAATCTAAAGTGTTGCCTTGTTTCTTCATATCAATCAGTTTCTTGTTCTTATCAATCATCTAGTTCTTTGTTCTTAAAATCATTTTAGTTTTGTAATCTTTTATTTGTCTCTTTGTTAACTTACTATCTTGCATCCCTGATAATTTGACAAGATTGTCTAAATAATCATATCAAAGCTTTGATCTCTTGATAAAGAGTGGATTATCTCTCTTCTTGAAGATACTATTGTATTCTAGAGGAATGCAGATTACCCTCTTTTAGATTGATATGTTTACTTGTTGCAATAAGATCTTTCTTTAGAAAGAATGGATTATTCTTTTTCTAGGATATATTATTATATTTTAGAGGTTACAAAATATCCTCTTTTAAATTAATTTTATTTAAAAATATTTCTTTTTAATATAAAAAATACTACACTAACGGCTTGTTGATTTTTTCTTTATCAATATGGAAGTAGATCAAGTCATAGAAGGTGTATACTCACAAACAAAGAATAGAATAGCAACTCTTGCAAATCTTCAAGCTCTTTTGGATACTGTATAAAAAAAAATGGCATATCTTTGCAATCCAAAAAAACTATAAATAAAATAAATATCTAAAAAAACTAAGAAAGAGATTCATAATTTGTAACATCAAATTATATAATTGAGGAAAGCAAGTGGTAGACAAGCTATGCATATAGCCTTTTTAAAAGCTCTAAAGGTTGTTATGAAGGAGCCCAAGGCTAGTATGCTTGATAAATTTGATAGAATAAGATCCAACTTTTGAAGATTTGTGCAACAAGTACAATTTTACTTATGATTATATCCTTCTTGTTATTTGGATGGATTCACTCAAAACACTTTTATAAACACCTTTTTATCAAGAAGTGATCAATCATGATTTGCTCCACTGTTGGAATAGAATTTTTTAATCCTATATAATTTGGAGACTTTTATAGAAAGATTTATTGCTATATTTAGAGATAATATTTAAAAGAGGGTGATAGAAAAGAAGATTCAAAACCTATAATAATGATAATGTTCAATTCCAATTTATGTTGCAAGATTTCAACAACTTATTTGTAATCTTAATTGAAATGATAAGGCTTTTATAATTCAATTATGTTATGGCTTAAAAGATAATGTGAAGAATTTATTGATCACAATGCCAAGAGTTGAAAGTTTAGAAGAACTCATATCTCAAGCTATTAAGATATTAGAGCCTCAACATGCTTTATAAATAAAGATTTTTCAACCAAGAACGGCTTAGTACTTCTAAAGAAGATCCATCCCGCACCCATTGAAGTCATTGATGGATGAAACCTTGTATCAAGGGATATTATTAAAGAAATCCAACCATTGGAAGTGGAACTAGGAGATCAAGTATCACACATTATCTTCAACATCATTCAATGTTCAATAATTCTTATTGTCATTCGAGTCTTTTGGTTTGAATTACATAATCTTAATATTGATTGGAATTTATAAAAGATTTCTTGAAGATCCAAACATCAAAAGAAGAAATAAGGTACTGCTTCATTTCTTGGAGTTAGAGCATTTATGTATGCAACAAAGAAATGAGCTGCTTTTGCATTGTATACTATCCCGATGAAAGATCCAACATAACAACTGAAGCAAGATCTTCCTAGTCAATATGACAACTTTAAAGACATATTTGAAAAGAAAAAAGCAGATATATTATTAGAACACCATCCTTATAATTGTACAATTGAATTACAAGATGGAGCTCAACCTCCATTTGGTCCAATTTATAATCTCTCACAAATAGAGCTTATAGTCTTGTGAGAATATATTGATGAAAATTTAACCAAGAATTTTATTAAATATTTAAAAGCACCTACTAAAGCTTCTATCTTGTTTGTGAAGAAGAAAGATGGTTCTTTACATATATGTATTAACTATCAAAATTTGAATAAGATAACTATAAAAAATTACTATCCATTTCTATTAATCTCAGGATTATTGGAATAATTAAGACAAGCAAAGATCTTTAAAAAAATTGATTTGAAAAGTGCCTACAATCTAATCAAGATCAAAGAAGGAAATCAATAGAAGACAACATTTTGTACAAGGTATAGATATTTTGAATACAATGTTATACCTTTTGGACTTATAAATGCACATGCAACCTTTTAACATGTGATGAATGACATCTTATAGGAATACTTAAATGACTTTATAGTCATCTATTTGAATGATATCTTAATCTTCTCTAAGAATAAATAAGAGTATGAATACTATGTACGTATGGTATTGGAGAAACTATGAGAAAGTAGATTATATGCCAAATTAGAGAAATAATCTTTTTATTAACCATCAATTGAATTTTTGGAATATATTGCTTCTTAAAATGAAATATCTATGGATCCAAAGAAGATACAAACTGTTATAAAGTGGAAACAACCATGATCAATTAGAGATATACAATATTTTTTGGGATTTGAAAGTTTTTATAGAATCTTTATTAAGGATTATTCTAAGATTGCAACTCTATTACGACAACTTACAAGTAAGGAGAAATTTATTTGGAACAATAAGACTAAAGAAGCATTTAAAAAACTAAAAGAATCCTTCACTTCAACTTCTATACTTGTTCATACTGATCCAACAAAATCATTCATTTTAGGAATGGATGCCTCAGATTTTGCATTTGAATTTGTACTCTCTCAAACTAGTGATGATGGTTAATTTCATCTAATAACATTCCACTCTCAAAAAAATTTAGCTGCAAAGATTAATTATGAGATCTATGACAAAGAATTATTGGTAATTATTGATACTTTTGAAAAATGGTACTATTTATTGGAAGTAGCTCAATACAAGATTATGGTATATATTGATCATAAAAACTTTGAATATTTTATAAGTGCCTAAGTTTTGAACCGCCATCAAGCACGATGAAGCAAATTATTATCTCAGTTTGATTTTATAATTACATATCAATCAAATTTTTTTTTAAAGAAAACTAAATTCCGTCTTTCAACAACTATATCTTGCGTTAAGAATAAGAGATATTATATTGAATTAACAAAGATTAGTTATCTTGAAGCCATCCAATTTGCACTTCAAGACATTAACAATATCTACCTATGTAGATACAGCTCTCAAGATAAAAATCCAAAGAATAATAAAGATAGATCTATTTATGGATAGCATTCAACAATATTTAAAAAATATATTGGTAGAAGAAAATAATAATTTCAAGTTCAAAGATAGATTGTTGTATTTCAAAGATCTCTTGTATATTCCTTCAAGCCTTATAAGACTTCAAATTTTTCAAGCAGGACATGATTTTTTAGCAGCTAAACATTTTGGCTTCAATAAGATCTTGAAATTAATATCAAGACATTATTGGTGGCCTCAAATGTAGAAATTGGTGAAAGAATTCATCCAATCATGCAAAATTTGTGTCCAAGTAAAGGTCCCAAGACACCAACCATATATACTTCATTACAAACCTCTTGATTTCTAATAGAAAAGACTCAATTTTTGTGGTGATAGACCGTTTTATCAAGATTGCATATTTCATTTTGTGCAACAAGATTATTTTTGAAGTAGAAATGGCTATGTTTTTTATTGATAATATTTATCAAATATATGGCCTTCCAAATGACATCATTTCAAACCTAGGACCGTAATTTGTATCAAATTTTTAGAGAGGACTATTTCAACTTTTGAAGGTCAAGATTAATCTTTCATCAGCTTATCATCTTCAAACCAATAGTCAAACAAAACGGGTATATCAAATCTTAAAATAATATCTTTGTTGCAATATAAATTACTAAGAAGATAGTTGAATGGACCTCTTACTATTGGCCAAGTTTGTAAATGATAACATTGAATATTCTTTGATAAAGCAAACTCTATTCTTGTCAAATTATAAATACCACCTTAGAACAAATCCATTCCAAATTAAAGATGTGGAAAGTCCTATTATAAAAAATAAATATACTTATTTAAAAGCTATCTATGAAGAATTAAAATTCCAATAGCAAATGGCTCAAGACCAATATAAAAACTAAACAAATATTTATTGTAAAAATCAATCAAAGTTTAAGATAGGAAATTTTGTCTGGCTACTCTAACAAAATATACAAACAAATTGACCATCATGAAAATTAGACTATCAAAGACTTGGACCATTTATAATTCTACATTAAGTAAATCCAGTAAATTTTTATCTTGAACTACCGCATTCATCTAGTCTCCTATGTCTTGCTTTTAAAAACCTATTATAAATCAATTATTAATGGAAGAATTCTTCTACTACCAATCTCAATTGATATCAATCAAAAGTTTGAATATGAAGTGGATGAAATGTTAGTTTTACATATAAAATATAGATGATTGGAATATTTCATCTATTGAAAGGATTATAGAGTTAGTGAAAGAACATGGGAACCTTTAAAAAATCTTAGAAATGCACCTACAAAAGTTTACAAATTCTATCAATAATATCTTAAAAAACCTAGATTCGATCGCCATTAAAGATTTTACGGATACCAACATCTCTTGGCTTCTAAATAACACTTTCTTACCAACGGTAGAAGACTAATATAAAAAAAAAAAAAAAACTATGCCAAGACCTTTACATGTTTATAGTTATTTTCTCCAAGATAGAATAGATTTTGCTAAAAGCTTATTAGTTATTGTATCAAATCTTTGTGTTTCAAGGAATTTGTAGGAACAAGAGTCAAAAGACTCTTCTACTACACAATTGGTTAGTGAACCATTGCAACTTTCACAATTTGTTAGGTTTGAAAAACATGTGCAAAGCAAAGAAGGAATATTTCGATACTAAGTAAGGCTATGTTTGGAGTCTTTGGAGATACAACCTCATCACAAAAATCTTGATTCAATTGTCCAAGCTTTGATAATACTTCTTAAAGCTAGAAGGGTGATTCTAAGTGGACCAGAAATTATGTTTAAAGGATGTTTTGAAAATCACCACAAAGAGCAAATTCTTGAATGGAACACTGGTACAACAAAAATTATATTTGGAGATCATTGATGCTACCTCAAGGATCCTATTAAATTAGTAGTGAATGAGCAAAAGATGGAATATATTGCTTCTTTACTTCAACAAATTCTAGATTTTTTACGTATGTGATTTAATCATCAAATCACTTTGGCTCTTTATGGAACTTGTTGCTAGAAGGAGAGATGATGTCATGGATATACTTCAAGTCACCACATTCTAGAACCTTTCGTAGTCTTCTAGAACCTCCCGTAGTCTTCAAAAATCTCCCATAGTCTTTTAAAATCTTCCATAATTTTTTAGAATCTTCCAAAATCTTTTAGAATCTTCTTTAGCCTTCTAAAATCTTTCATACTCTTTTATAACCTTCTAAAATCTTTTTCAGCCTTCTAAAATCTCTTGTAGCCTTCTAAAATCTTCTAAAATCTTTTTTAGTCTTCTCAAACTTGCCTTAGTCTTCTAGAATCTTCTTCAATCTTCTAAAACTTTCTAAAATATTCTTAGAAGGTTCAATAGGACATAGGCCTTATAATATAAATAAAAAGTAAGACTAAGATATATCTTAGTCTTATAAATACAAGTCTTAGAATAATCCAAAGTGTAGTCTTATTTCTTCATATCAATCTAGTTCTTTGTTCTTATCAATTATCTAATTTTTTTTTTATCTATTTAATTCTTTGTTCTTGAAATCATTCTAGTTTTGTAATCTTTTTTTTCTCTCTTTACTAATCCGCTAACTTGTATCCCTAACAATAGGAAGGATAGAATCAATTTCAAAAATTTTAAAATTCAACCTTTATATACATATAAACTAACAAACCTAGAAGTAATCATATTCTACTTTAAGATTGTGACAAATCTTTAATTTAGCTTGTATAATTAAAAATGGATAGTCAAAAGAATAATAATGTAGCAATTAGGCCATTTCAATTAAATATGTCATATAATTGATCTTAAGATGAAGCACTACCTGAATCAAAAAGATAATAAAGAATACCTAATAGCTAATTTATAGCAATCATCATCAAAATATAACTTATCTATAAAAGATGCCTTGAAGCAATTTTTAAAGGATATTTTTGGAATAAAGATAAAAAAGTTTAAGCTTAGTCTATGGTAGAAGGCGTTAATCACTATTGTTAGTTGCAAAGATTGATCAATCTTTTGACTTGTAAAAGACAGCTTGAGTATATAATAAGTACCATATAACACATCTTTAACTTCCTTTGTCTTTGATCAACTTCAATTCAATCCCTCTTTGTGGAACTTGGAGCTAAAGAAATAGGTAATATCATTGACATACAATGGAAGAAGTTTATAAAAGATTCTATTTAATCCTAGAAGATTGTAAAAGATATTTTATAATTTTGAGAAGGCTCTAGTAGATCCTAATAGATTCTAAGAAGATTTTGAAAGATTTTAGAAGATTTTAGAGAATCTTTGATGGTCATAGAAGATTCTTAGAGACTTGGATATTTTAAAAAGTTGTTAAAGAAGGATCTTAACCTTACTTCACCTCTAAGGATTACAAAAATTCTTTAAGGAGCTTCCTTGCATCTAGTATATATATGAATCAAGGCTGACGAGATCCTCAATCTTCACAATGCAATCTTTGTGATTCAACTTAGACTTTTTAATCTTGTTCTTATATCTTCTTGTAATTCTTTGCTTACGATATAAAGTGAATCTCTTTTATTTTAATTCTTTAAACTTTTGGAGTCTTGTTCTACTTAAGTGACATGTGTATAATATTATTTTTGCCAAGTAACAAAAAATGTAACTCTATACCATCATTTAATCAATTGTAATTATCTTATATTATAAAACTATATATCATGGATATTAGATTTATTTCAATAATTATCTAATTAATAAAAGTAGGTAAAATAAATTAATTTGATAATATCTTATAAAAAAGCTTCCTAGAAGCTTCTTAAAAGCTTTGTAGACGTAAAATCACCTCTATATATGTCTATAGGTGATTGATAGGTTAGAAATTTGGCCAACAAGCTGGCCACGTGTTGCACATATTGGTAGCTTGTGGAACAAGCTAGCCATGTCTCGCACATGTTGGTAGCTTGTGGAATAAGCCAAATATGTAGCGCACATATAGAAAACTTATCTTGCAAGTTTGACATATGTCTTGTAAATTAAACATATGTATTCAAGAGTCTCATATGTATTTGATAATAGTCATTCCAGTTTCTTCTTGAATATACATACTTCTTTATTTCTATCTTATTATTTTCCTTTGATATAGTTTTTACTAACTTAAGCATTTGTTTTAGTTTGTGTCTTTGACAGATTGACAAGAGTGAAGTTATAATATCAGAGCTTTGTCTTTTCTTGATTAAAAGTGGATTATTCCTTTCTCTTGATAAGACATAAGCATATTAGAAGTTATAGATTATCCACTTCTAAATTGGTATTATTCTTAGAATTTTTTCTTTGTTCTTGAGTATTTTACTTTATAATAAAAATAGATATTTTCTTTCCTTTCTATCATAACAAAGCTTGCTGAAATGAAGAGTATAATGGCACAAATGCAAGAACAAATGAGAGAATTAATGCTCGCAATACATCAACTCAATGCACCACCATAAAAAACAACAAGATTAGCAAGAAGTGAAGATATAGAGATGATTTGAGCTGCTTCAAGTCATACCACTTCACTTACAATTGAACACCATTCAAGCATCAAAGAACCAAAAATTAGTTTACCGGAGAAGTTTGATGGTACCGAATCTAAGTTTCAAGGATTCATCAATAAAATACAACTGGTAATTGAACTTCAACCCCAAAGTTATTCAACCCAAAGATCACAAGTCAGGTTTATTGGAACACTACTTTCAAGTTCTACTTTATTATGGTTTTCATCCTTTTTTGAATGACTTAATCTAATAATGGATGATTTAGAGACATTTTTAACGAAATTTTGATCTATGTATGGAGAATATGATGCAATTTTTGTTGCAACCAACAAGATCCGTATCTTGTGATAAGACAATCGATCAGTGATATCATATGCTTTAAAATTCCAACAACTAGCATTTGACATCAAGTAGGATGATGCTGCGCTTCTTAGCTAATTTCTCTATGGATTACAATATGAGATAAAAAAATTGATGCTCAACTTATCTGATCCTTGTACATTGAGTCAAGCAATTGATTTTATTGTGAAATGTGACAATCGACTTTTTGAATTGTGATCTAAGAGTCGCACAAGAAAGCTCCAATGTCATTATAATACAATAGCAACATCAATGCCTTCTCAATATATACATTCAAAAGTAGAAGACATACAAATTAACATGGTACATTTTAAACTTCTTACTAAACAAGAAAAGATTCATTATCGTCAAAAAGGATTATGTTTATATTGTGGAGAAACTAACACACTGCCCAGTATTGTTCAAAGAAACAACGCAACCACAAAATAAGAAGTACCACTGTCAAAGAAGACAATATGTCAGAAAATGAGTTTGTCCAGCTACAATAGGGACCGTTTTTGGATAGAGAGAATTCGCTTTGGAAAAACGCTGGGTTCCTAGCTGCTACTAGAACTAGCAGGGAACATGAGAGGAAGCCGTGCAAGTATCTTCTATACTTGCACAATATTTGTTCAAGCTTTCAAATAATACTTATATTATATTTGTATAAGACTTGTACAATTATAAAATATAAATCCTTAAATAATACTTATATAAATACTTATATAATACTTGATATAAATACTTATATAATACTTGATATAATACTTATATAAATACTTATATAAAATAGTGTATAATCCTTGGTACAATATTTATACAAATATTTGTATAAATACTTATATAAATATTATATATAATATTTATAGAATACTTGTATAAATACTTGATATAAATATAAGTATATATACTTATATAATAAGTATAAGCTAAGTGTATATATACTCAAGTATACCTCAAAATACAACCGCATATGAGGAATATAAGTTATACAATAAGTTAAAACTAAATAAATCACTAAAAATCCATCCAAAGTTCAAATTAAGCGATCTTATAGCCTATAGAAAGCTAATAATTCATTGTAAAATATATCAAAATTTCACAAATATTTTTCCTACCGTTTAAAAGTTATGGCTAAAAGAAATAGACACTAAAATTTCCCAGCAAATCCAAAGGCAGCAAAGCTCTTCTTCACTTCAGCCTTTGTTGTGATTACTTCTCTTCTCCAAATTAGGCATACAATAGCTTTTTAGAAAGCTCACTCCATCATCTAATTTGTTCTAAAGTTTTGCATGCATGCCTCTCAAAATCCAGATTTTATAGCTAGCTGATTCTACTCTTCAAACCCTAGCAACAATTTGCCCTCTTGACACTTCACGACTCATAAAACTTTCATAAAAGCTCCAAATGTATTAAATTTTGTTTTTATGGAAAGCTTACATAAGCTACTATAAGAATCTAAAATATCAAAAAGATTGAAGAGATTTTTGGACTTAGGTGGTTGAACAAAGTCTTTGCCCTTCTTCGTCAGGTGGCAGCAGACCCTTTCCCACTCTCAAGCTCACAACTTTTTCACTCCAACTCCAAATGCTATAAAAGATGTCTTGATAGAAAGCTAGCAAAATTTTCCACACTCTCAATAAGTTTCACTAAGAAAGATTCGAAATCAAACTTGCAGTGGCAGATCAAAGTTTTTGCCGTCACTTTTCAATAGCAGCAGACCTCACTCTACTAAAACAAGCATAACTTTTTGCTCACAATTCCAATACAAGCAAGTGAATAGGTTCTAGAATCCTCACAACTTGAAAAACACACACCTCAATTTTCATTACAAACACTTCTATATCTTCGGAGCTATCTCTCTCCAAAGTTCACTGCTCAAAAATTGAAAAACCCTAGGTCTAGCAAGAGGAGTATATCCCCCTTTCCTTCCATATTAGACTATGACATGCCCACATGGGCAGCCAAATCCTATTGGACAGGCCCTATTCACCCCATGCTCTTCTTTCTTACCCCTCACAAGGTCTATTCTACCTCAAAAGTCAACAAGAAAGATAAAACAACCTTTACTTTTCTTCTAATTATAAAAGAGTCTATTCTAAGGCATAAGTAAGGTAGGAACAAAACAAATAGTCATCTTAATTCATTAACTGAGTGAC
This sequence comes from Physcomitrellopsis africana, assembly GCA_036785485.1. Classification (NCBI taxonomy): domain Eukaryota; kingdom Viridiplantae; phylum Streptophyta; class Bryopsida; order Funariales; family Funariaceae; genus Physcomitrellopsis; species Physcomitrellopsis africana. Next base: position 127,294 of record JAWRVF010000735.1, read on the forward strand.
TTAAATAAATCCTCTCTTTATAATATCTTCTAAAATAATCTCTAGCACTTATACATGTAATAACAATAGATATAAGATATATAATATTTTTACACATTGTATGTAAATGCAGTATGACACCGTGTAGCTAGAATCTTGTACAACTTCTAGTAAAGGTCCTATCTTCTCCTCAGAACTCTCTCCTTATTTTGTAATAGATATTTTTTTGGAAACTTTAAATTATTAAACCTCTATCTTATTAGATTCAAGAGCCTGAACGTGTTTTTTAGATAAAAAATTTGTTAAAAGTCGTAAAATATCTTCAATTCAGAAAACTAAATCCTTACATGTAGAAGTCATAGATGATCGCTTGTTATCTTCTAAAGATATTATTCATGAAATCTTTCTTATAAATATAATAATAGATAGTTATAATAGTTGTATAATCTTTAATATAATTAAATTTTCTTTTAATCTAATTATTTTAAATTTATCATGGCTAGAAAAGTATAATCTTTGAATAGATTGGATTTCTTGTAGACTTGATTTTTTTCATAGCATTAATAAGAGTCTCGTAAATCAAGTAATAAGTCATAAGTCTAGTATAATAAAATCCGTACTTATAGATACAAAAGCTTTTATAAATGCAGCAAAAGAAAGATCAGCTTTTGCTATTTATTTTACATCCATTTCTAATAGTGGAAAGACTTCAAGTGGCATTCTAAGCCAATATCAAGAATATCAAGATGTTTTTGAAAAGAAGAATGTAGATATTCTTCCAGAGCATTGTCTGTATGATTGCTTAATTAATCTCAAAGAGGAAACTCAACCTCCATTTGGACCAATCTACAGTTTATCACAAAATGAATTGGCTGAATTTAAGAAATATATTAATGAAAACGTGGCCAAGAATTTTATATGTCATTCAAAGTTTTATGGATAATATATAGATACTATTACTATTATTTAATAGGTTATGGATAGTTTAAAAACTTAAAGTTAATATGTACAAAGATAATAGCAAAAATTTAATGCAATTTAAAAATAGATCAAAATTAAAGAAAAGACATTTTATTTTATTTAAAGTACTAAAAGACCAAATACTAAAAAATATTTGATATCTTAAATTCTAATTTTAATATAATATCAAGACTATGGTTTCTACCATCTATAAAAATTAGACTTAAAATTAATTTAAGTGATCCTATTCTTTTAGATTTAAAGATAAACTTAACTACCTTAAGTAAAAAAGTATATATTTAATAACTTAAACAAAAATTATACGAAAAGATAGTAATTCATATCCAAAAAATTTAAATTAAAATAAATTTAGATTTGACTTATTTAACTCAATCTAAAAATATTAGAAATATTTATATAATTTATTTTATATAAATTTAGAAAAAATATTTTATATTTTAAAATATATATATATTTAAAAATTAGATAGAATATTTTTTATACTTTTGAGAGAATTTTTAATAGCTATAGATATTAGACTATAAAGTTAAAAGGTATTCATCACTATTAAACCATCTTCTTATTGAATATAATATCAATTTTCTTTCTTTTTTTTAAAAAAGATTATAATATAAAATATAAGTTATTTATTTAAAAAATCTAGAGGTTGATACCAATGTATACAAAAATATGATCTATTTTAATTTTAAAAGTATATTTTTGAATAATCAAAACAATACATACATATATATTTATTTATATATATATATATATATATATAGAGAGAGAGAGAGAGAGAGAGAGAGAGAGAGAGAGAAGTCTATGTGTTCATTCTAATCAAAGCATCTTAAAGACAATATAGTCAAAGCTTCAATAAAATTAAACATTAGAACCGAAAGAGACAACAAACATATATTAAAATGTATTAGAAGAAAGTAGGAGGTTTATTTATTAAATTATTCTTAAAATTCGATAAACTTACAAGATTTACTAACAATCTTATCACATTCTTTAAAAGATATTGTTAGTAAATAAAAGACACTTAATTTTGAATTTAGATTATTAAAAAATGAAAAGGCTACTTGATTCTTCTTCATTGGCATTATAAAAAATTGGCTTCTTTTTCAAATTTTTTTAAATATTAAAAATGGTTTTTTTGGAATGAATGATATAATAAATATAAATAGAAATTTAATTCTAAGGCTTCAAATTAAAAAGAGAACCATAAAATATTTTCCACTAGTTTCATATTTATTTATAATTATAGATAGAATTTTAAACATAACTTGCTAATTTGCCATATAAGAAATATAAACTAAATATCTAAATCTCTTTAAACAAAATAATATCAAATATTATATCAATAGGCAAATGACTCCACCTTCACCATTCAAGTAGAAAAAAAATATATTATTCATATAATAAATATTATCTAAAAATATAATAGAATATTTGAATTACATATTCATTGGACTAAATTTGTTGTATGTTGGTAATATGGAAAACATAAGAAATTAGTTTGGCTATATATGTATAATTGAAAATAGATACATCTATAAGAAAAATAAAATAAAATAAATTAAATTAAATATTATTTATTTTATTAATTAATATTTAAAATAATAGAACTTTCTTAATTTATAGAATTAAATCAAATTTAGACTGTTGATGTTATATTTTCTTAAATATTATAAAAGACTATAATAAATAATGTTTTATTATTTTTATCAAAATATTAATATAATCACATTAAAAAATGACCTCTATTAAGACATTAAAAATAATAATAATCTTTAGTTAAAATAAGAAAAGCTTTAAAAAATATAAAAAACTATTTAAATTTTAAAAAATAATAATCTTTAGAAAGTTATAATAATCCTATATATTAAATAAATTACAAATATTTTACAACCAAAGAAGTTAAAAGTACAAATCTTCTTTAGATATAAAATATTATTGAATAAATTTTTAAAATAAATAAATAAAAATAAAATAAAAATATTATTTAGAATATGCAAAAATATCAATAAAATATCATAATATTATGTTTAACTTTATTGAAAATTTCAATGCAAGTTGGTATAGATCCATTTGATAGGCTTAAATTATTTTATAGTAAAATGATGTATATTATAAGTGTGCATCTATTCTATACAAAAAAATAAATAAAAAATTAATACATACATATACATTGATATTTAATATTTTAAGAAGTCAATGTTAAATTTGAATTAGAAATATTAGACATTTAATTCTAGCACCATCTTACCAGCTTGTTTCTATTGAGGCAATATAAATATCTAAGAAATAGACCTCCACATCCAAAGATCAAAGATAAGATAGGATAATATAATATAACAATAGATCTAATCTAATACCTTGTCTTTTAAGCAATGAAAAGTCTACTATATCTATTATAATTTATTATATGGATGTAGATGTCTATCTAATATAGAAGATATCTCAAATAATGCTTTATTAAAAAATATATATAATTTTTTTTTTTACAAAATTAAACATAAATAATATTAAAAATTAAAAAAAAATTAGGTTTTTTATTTCATGTTATGTATGGATAATATAAGAATTAAAATTTGATCTTTGTGCATATATATAAAATATAAAAAATAAGTTTATATCTTATACTACAAAACTAGGTAGACAACTCTTAAATTTTAGTTAAATCAATTGGAAGTTAACAAAATCAAAGTGATTTGGTTTTTTGGACCAAAATTAATATTTTAATTAAAAACACATATGATTTCAGTTTAAATCAAACAAAGTTATATTTTTTTGGCTTTTTAAATACAAGGATCTTATAACTTATACATAGAGAATTCTTTTATAACCATCATTATAAGATAAATGTTAACTATAAATATTTTCTTCCTAGTTAATAACATTATTTAGAGTTTGTACATGTTGTTAAGCTAAGAGGATTTAGTATTAGATATTTTTGTTTATCCACAAACTAGTATTTGGTTTTAAGAGCTGGAAACTATAAAAAAAAAAGTTTAGACCCAAACAATTGTAGTGGAAAAACTACCTTTAGATTGAAAAATAACTCATATATTAGGTCTTTACTTTATATTATCTTACTTTAGAATGAATAGATAAAATAAAATGCATATGCATTTATAAATGATCAATGGAGGGATGAATAAATATAAAAAATTATATTAAATGTTTTCTAAGATTGTAGTAGAATTATGTATAACTGTATGCAAAAATAATAATAATATTAAATAAACAAAGAAACAACTGAATTCTAGCAAAAATTTATTAATAGATGAAACAATACATAAATGATTTAAGGTATTATAAAAAACATATCACAATCATTTATTCAAGATATTATTAGAATTTTGCCTAGCAATCTGATCATCTCTTCATGCTTGATTTTAAAGAATTCTGAAATACAAGTACACATTTCTAAAATTTAGTTTCCAATCAATCCTGATTTAGGGTGTTAAGTCCATGGACGCTTATGTATTTGCTCACAACTAATGCAACATGTTCATTGTGAGTTTTTTTTAAATAATATTGCAATAATTTATATTTTAATTATTTATTTAAGAACTAATATTGGTTGTATAATTATAGCACATGTGCTTGATTTTAAAGCCACCACTATAATTTTGATAAAAGTTTAAAATAAAATGAATTTAAAAGCAATATAACACATTCAAAAATGATAGTTTTTAGAATTATATATTCACATGCACACATATATATATATATATATATATATATATATAGGTTAATTTTATAATCATGCAAAATATAAAGAGAGATGTAGTAAATCATATAATGAGTGAATTAATTATTAAGCCTATATTAATAGCTACTTAAAATATTTGGTAAATATTAAATAAATAGTATATAAAACAAACAAATTAATGAATATTTAATTTTAAAAATAAAAAATAGTGATTATTCATAACACTGAATAAAATAACAACATAATGACAAGATGCAAAAGTAAATTGTCGTATATATTTTTGAAAATTTTATTGTAGCTAACAGTATTGAAATTGTGCTTTTATTTATTTATTTATTTTTAAGTCTTTTTTTGTAGAAGTATTAGAATAAAAAAAAAATTTAGCATTAAATTTATTATTTTTTAATCAAAATTTTAAAATATGTAATCTAATATTGGTAATAAGATAGAAAATTCCTATTCGGAATATTCCTGCAATAATATGAAATGAAAATATGAATGTTTATTAAAAGTTATTCCATTTTGTAAATGACTTTAGAACTGAATACAGACAACAATTAATCATCTATACTATTATGGTTATCAACACTTTCTTTCTTTCTTTCTTTATTTATTTATAGATGAATACATATATTCTTTTATTCATTCATTCAAATCATGACCAATTGGCACATTTGTGTAAAACAATCACAATCTACAAGGAAACAGTTATTTCAATCATATAGAGAAAGCATGATAACCAAGCAGTTGAACCAAGAGAAAATAATAAGATTGAATGATTGCCAAGCTGTAGTCCCCAACTGTGGGCTTTATAAATGCCAATCCATAGCCACCATCATGAATGAAAGTCAAATAATATCAGATAAGGACATAGCATTTGATCACTTTACCAACTTTCAAAGGTTAATGTACCTTCTACATTAGAACCAAGAAATCAATAGGAATAAAAAATAAAAAATATTAAAACAAACCATGCAGTGGGCGCTCAGAAGATGGCCTCTATTCCTCAAAATGGAGCACCTCAGTGCTTGGCAATATTCCCAATCTATGGAACAAATTGCCCTTTTGACCATATTTGAATCCCGGCCTTTTTAGTACTACAAGATATCACTAGCAAGGTAGCTGGTTTCGAAACCATGCTAAAAGAACATGAAGAACATGAAGAACATGAATAAAAAAAATAATTAAAAAAATAATAGAAAAAATGAATTGCAGCAAGAACCCACGCGTGCAATTCGCACAAAACAACCTCAATGCAATCCAACCACGTCAATTCACCAACCTTCAAAATTACATGACGTGGGTACACGAAAAAATCATCGCAACGACAACCCAAAAAGGGAATTCAACTGGGGTCATGAACACAATTTCGTTTTTACCATCAAAACTGGGCTGCTATGACATGGCACGTTGCCGGTGCCGCAAGGTAAAAAAGTTAAAAATTAAAAAAAGTACAAAAAAAATACAAACAAATGGGGCGGTCGTCGCGGGATCTCCGAAGCAACAAGCAAATAGTACCGAGAATCCATCCATGCAAGCAGGATCATGCACGACTTGGCACATTCAAATCGTTCCCGGAGGAGAAGAGGATGTGATCGGATGCCACGTTCTTCGAAACATCGTTGCATGAAGTGGAGCTTCGCCACGCCCCCCCTCTCTCTCTCTCGCGCGCGCGGGAGTTTCGTGTTTCGTGTTTTTCTGGTGATTGTGGTGATGGTGGACGACGGAGCCTGTGTTTTGCAGAGGGCGATGGTGGCGGAGGAGACGAGAGTGTGTGGCGATGTGCGGCAGGTGGACGTGCGGCGTCGCGCCACATGACTTCCTCGTGAAAGCGAGGTGAGCCATCGCTCTGGTGCTGCGCGGCCATGGTTTCGAAAGCGGTGGTCGAGTTTCTCGTTAGCTGCCGAAGCGGGTGTGTATTTTAGTTGTTGTCGTGGAGGGATTTGACTTGATTGCTGCGTATGTGTGATACGTTGTCGTCAAGTTCGCTCGGGACTAGAGCCCCTGGCAAAAAGGTTAAAAAGGACGTGGCTCAGCGTCTCGGGGGTGTTTCTGAAAGATACCCAGATCGCTTATTGTTTTTTCATTTGAAGTCGGCCTCTTTTAAAAGATTGAATTCTCTTTAGTAATGGGAATTTTGAGGAATTTTGACTCGGTTCCCTCATTCTTTTTCTATTATTATTTTAATCCTTGAAATGGTGACCTCCACCGGCTGGCATGTAGCTTGACGCCGGCCCTTGCTTTGCATGGGTGTCGCGACATGCTAAATACACCCGGTCACTGGTGATGTCTTATATGATTGATGTGTATTGGAGATGTTCTGTTGTCCTGCTCGAATTCCTGTCATCCTTATCATTGTCGCTCGCTCGGGTTTGAAGTGTTGGGTGTTGACGTCACTTGAGAGTTTTTGAAATTGTGTCACTGGATAGGCGCCAATCGCTGTCTCAGGGACTGGAACCTCCGGCCGTCTTCTTGGCACAGTTGCCTGATCGCAGCGGGTTTCTTTGCGCGTTTGTGTTAAGTGAGGTTTTTGAGTCACCGCACTGGGGAATTGGCCATATGGTAGTCTACCTATCAGTCATGTCGTCGTTGTGACTAGCAGCAGCAGGTTGTGATGATTCTTGAGTTTCTTTAGAAACATACGTTGATGGAGTGGACCCACACTATCTAGGCCTATAACGGTGTGGCTTTTGGTCTTGATCCGATTTGTGTATATCCATTCATATTTAGCTTCGCGTGGACTTGTTCTGTCTTTGGCTTACTTCTTCAGGCTGGCTGGCTAGTGCCGCACTTCTCATAATTCACCGACTTCTTGATCTGTCTCATTTGCGAGATCGGCTTGCAGCTTCTTTGTCGTACCTGTTGCGCAACGGAAGTGCTCTAGTTATGTCCATGGAAGACAACTGGCTTTGACAGTAGAGCCCTCAGAGTTGGAAGCTGTTGCGCTAATACTCTCGTGCCCTTCAGTCACAGGCGCGTTCGCACGCTCAATCGGATTTTTCAATCCGCTGCTCGAGTGTTTTGAATCCTCCGCTTTGTGGCGTTCCAGGGATCTCTGGCGTCGGAGCACTGTTGGGTATTATGAAGGAATCGCGGATTCCGCCTAATTCTGGCTTGTGTTTGGACCTTGTCAACATCAACCTGTGTGGTTTGAAGGACCCCTTGTTCTTGTGAATTCTCTGGGTTTCAGTCTGGGTGGTTCTATGAGTTTATATCTTCACGTATATTAGGAGCTGCTGGCTTTCTTGAAGCTCTAGTCAATTCCTCTGAATCTTTCGTTTAAACTTAAAATCTGCGGATTCCCTGCATCACTTTAGAGGAGTTTAGTGTGGGCCGAACTGGAAAGGGCTGAGCATCAGGTATCGATTAAAATGGAGGGCGTGAAAGTGTGCCTAAGCAATTTGTGGGCTCTACAAGAGCGTCGTTACGCCGTTGTGTATGTGGCGGTGACAAAGTTTGTCCGCACGATGCTGCGACTAATTCTTCTCAGTACCCCAAGATATTTCTGGTAGGTCTATAATCCCTTTTAGTTTATCCTCCTTCAACTTCTTTCGCTGTCTGTCTTAGATGTTTCTTATGTATCTCGTTAGCACTTACTTTTGGTTGAGGAGTTTAAACCTCGCAATTTATAATTTATAATTTATAAGCACAGCTTCTTTCTGTATTAGTGATTTGCTCTTGCGATCCCATATCTCCCGTTGATTTCAGTAAATATGCGTTCAGATGAGTGTATACTCGGTAGTTCTTTTGGAGGGCCCAGCAGGACTGTGCTGTGGCATATAAGCTTGTAAGTAGTTCCAACTCTCGGCCTTCGACAATCATCATCTCCATATGTTTGCCTTAGGTCGAAGCCACGGCGTTTGTGTGTTTTTTTTTAAAAAGGGTTATCAAGCTTGAATTTAAGCTTGATCAGTGCAAATGAGTGTTGATGTGTTGAAGCCTTTCGAAAGCTGTTTCAGGCAATGTCTGCATCTGTATACTGATGCGTGTTCTTCCAGTTTGTGTCCTATTGCTGTTGATGTATGTGGGCCGATCATGAGACCTTGCTGATTTAATTTTGCTTGTTGATCACAGGCAACACAGGCAGTCTCAAAGGCAAACCTACTCTCCTGGTTTCGGTACTCATGGGTATCGAAGATTTTAAGATCGGTTCCAGGTCCACTTTTTCGTGTTTCCGCGGTGCAGGCCAACACTGAGCTTTCAAATGTGAGACAAAGTGGTGATTATCATTGCCAGCAAGCATCTTTGTTTCATAACCATGAGGCATCTTCGAGCAACTTCTGTATTACAGCCATCAACGGAAAATGAAGAGACGCACAAGCGTCCTCGTCGAGCTTGTTCTTTTAGAATTATCCTTAGATGTGGCATAATGTTGGTTTGTCTCCTCCTCGCATTATATGTGTTCGGAGTGATTTTCAAGCTGTTATATATATCAGGAGACCATGGAAATACATATCACGAAATTGTGGACCAACCTAATTCTACGAAGTTGGTTGCTGAATACTCGTCTTCACTTCCTAAACCTCCTGGATTGAACTTTATGGAGGGTAAGAGCGTGGTTGTAGTCTCTCACGAACTTTCGCTCTCTGGTGAGACTACGTAAATTTGACTGAATGTTGATTTCTTAACTGCGCACAACAGGCTTGTCATTATATGATGGACGGTACAGAATGACGTTTGAACGTAATGTTTATGTCTTGATTTGAAGTTTTCGTGTAAGCTCCTTCATACCTGATTATGACGCTTGCAGGAGGGCCGCTGTTGCTGATGGAGCTTGGACATATTTTACGAAGAAGTGGAGCCTGTGTATATTGGGTGACTGGAAATAAAAAGGGAAGTACCTCTGATCCAGTGGTTGTCTTCTTGGAGGAGAAGTTGCTGAACCACGGACTACAGGTGATTTTCTCCATAGGTTTTTTTTATCACTGGATGTCATAGTTCCTACTTTTTTTCTTCCACTGCTTGTGGTTGAGTTGAAGGACAAGCTCTTTGTAATTAGGTTTCTCATGTATCTACAGGTAATTCCAGCCAGGGGGACCAGGACCATCTCAGCATTGACGACGGCAGACCTGGTGATCCTGAACACTGCTGTAGCTGGAAAATGGGTTAATTCAGCTTTTAAAGCAGACATAAAGAAGCTGCTGGCCAAGACGTTGTGGTGGATACATGAGATGCGTGGCCACTATTTCGCCCCCGATTATGTGAAACTCCTTCCAGAAGTAGCAGGTGTTATAACTGATTCTCATGCCACTGCTGATTACTGGCGGACGCGCACGAGGGATCGCTTAAGGTTAGCACTTGGTGTTAAGCTCCAACAAAGATTGGTCAGTTACAGGAGAGCTGATAAACTTGAGCTTGTATTATCTGGCGAGGACATTGTACGTATACTTCCTTTAAGCAGAAGTATGAGTTTTGTGTTTATCAACACGTAAAATTAGTAAAGAAGGATGTATCTTTGAGGTAATAAGCGATTATTACTTTTTTTTTTACTTTGTCTCTGAATTGCAGATGTTTTCTTCAGGCTGTTCTTAATTGCTCTTAGAGTTTTTAAATGAGATTTAATAGTGAGGTGTCATTTCATTATGTTTGCATACTTGAGCTTTGATCGCTGTGTAAATATAAGTATAAATTCGTACACATAGATTAGACGCTTCGTATGACGGTTTTAAGTGAAAAATTGATATCTTACACAGATGTGTAGTTGCTTTCAGGATGACTTTGCCCAAGATACATGTAGTGCATTTGGGTAATAGTCAACAATTGATGCTTGATGCCGAGGATGCTGTTGGAAGAGCATCCATGAGACAACGCGTGCGTCAGATTGTTGGAATTCTCGAAAATGATATTGTTTTTGCGATGATCAGTAGTATGTTCTGGATTTTTGTATGATTTACATAATCTACTCATGACTTCTTTCAACTTTCAAAGATTACACATGTTTCTTCATCCATGTTCAAAGATTAAAAACTTCAATGTAGAACAATCCTTTTGGACGTCTGTTACCAATTCATGTTTGAAGTGTAACATTGGTGGAGAATGATGTCCTGAAAGAGTGACCAGCTTATCGTGGTAATCCTCGTCTAGGTGTATCGCGTGGCAAAGGGCAGGACTTGTTTCTAAGAGCATTTGTTGAAGGAGTAAACTTGGTCAAGAAAACTAACATGGTGCAACAGACGGTTTTCAGCGTGCATGCCTTGATCGTCGGAGGTGACCATGCTGCTCTTGCATACCAGTCAATGCTTCACAAATTCGTGGAGGAAAATGGTCTGGAAAGCACGGTGCACTTTGTGAAAAAAACGATGGACGTTGTTCCTTACTTAGCTGCCGCGGATGTCCTTGTGCAGAATTCTCAGGTGATTTAAATAGTCTCTGCAGAATCCTTATGGTATCAAAGCACGGGGAGAACTGGCAGTTAGTGCAAAATCTTATTGAAACGTCCAGCCGAACTAAATGCTCAATTCCCGGTTTCAAATCGAGGTTTTAGGCCACAATTAGAACTTCATAATTAAAATTATTCCATAGGTAAAAATATCCGAGGAAAAAAGTGGAGACATTGCATGTATTTCAGGCTCTGGAATCTCTCTATTCATGAATATCCACATTCATAACAAAATAAGTAGGGGTTGGTCGGGCTTAACTAGGCATGCTGTTCTGTCATCATGGAAAAGCTGTGAAGGTTCTAGGTTGACATGCAGGGGCGAGGGGAATGTTTCGGACGAATCACAATCGAGGCAATGGCTTTTCAGTTGCCAGTGCTGGTCAGCACTTGCTGAAGACATGGTTTTCTGCTTGTTTTATTTGGCAGTTTAATCACCTATTTAAATGTTTTTCCTATTGTAAGTCATGGTTGAAATTTTCAACAGTCATTATAAGAGGTTTATAAGAAGGTAGGCTTCTTGCCATAGAAAATTCGAAGTGCCAATGGTTTGAACTGAGAAGGCACAAGTTGTACTTTCTATGTCTTACGCAGGGCACAGCAGCTGGAGGGACGTTGGAGATTGTGATAAACGGAACAACTGGGAGATTGCATCCTGTGGGAAAGGATGGGGTACACATATTAGCTAAGAACATGAGAGATCTTATCCTAGATAAATCGCTGAGGATCAGGATGGGTCGCAGAGGATACGAAAGAGTGAAACAGCAATTCCTGGAGTCTCACATGTGCGAACGGCTTGGTCGTGTGTTCCGAACAGTTTTGCCTCGAACTGCTTGACTTCCCATTTAATGACTCAGGTACGTGACAAATATCGTATGGCTGTTTTGCCTGCAAAGCCATAGTGCTGTCATCTCTATACTGCTTATAGCTAATTTTTAGGGTTTTTTACATGGTGCAAGGCGTACCCCATCCAATTGGGTAAGGATAAATTTTCATCAAATACCTGCTGATACAGATCTGTGAAATATCTAGAATTGACTGTAATGCGGGTGGACACAAGTCATGGAATTAGCATTCTCCATCATGAAACTCACCAGTCCAATGGCGAAACCTACGGAAAGATCAGCAATTAAAGTGTCCTTTGTACTTTCGGTGACCGACCAAAACGCCTCATTCAGCTGCATTGTACTCTGCCGCAGCTTGAATTGACTCCTTCGCAGAGCAAATCTGACTTACCTGATTCCAACAGTCATTCACAATGAGAAGGATTCCTGTCTAACCCCAATTACAAAATCACTTGGAAAATACCCATATGGAAGAACACCATGAGATACCTTCAGCAAGTAGGAATTGCTATCTTTCATCGTGATAGCCTTGGCAATCCTCATAGGGATGAGAACCAGGATATCATTACGCACAAACTGCGCCTCAAGGGCTTCAATTATTCAGGTTGTTTCGCTTTCAAGGGATTGTCAGTCGATCAGTGTGTCCCTCAAGCAGCGACCCACTTGGGGTTCATCTTAACTGGGTGCTGCTGGCATTGTGGGTGGGCAATTGCAGCGCAAACCTCTGCTGAAAAGTCTGGTTTCTCCATGACCCAGTTGTCTTAAAATTCACACATCAGCCTAAACTGAACTTGCGTCTAGCATGCAGTTGCCCACTTATGAAGGTACACCACTGGATGACAGTTCATGCCAATGCCCACATGGTAGTTGCTAGTTCCTCTTTGGAAGCGGACCTACCTCCCTCTCTCCCTCTCTCTCTATATATATACATGAAAGAAAGAAAGGAAGGAACAGGAGAAGAAGGAAGAAAAAGAAAAAATATATATATATTTATTTTTTCAAAACACAACAAAAATGCCAACAAAGATGAGTGATTTCTATGTGTGTGTTGAAATATATATATATATATATATATATACACACACACAAAAAATATGGTATGCTTGCAATTAGGAAGATTTATCCATTTGAGTTCATTTCTACCACACCACACTTATATTATACAAATGCAGCAATTGTTATAAATCTCACAATGTTATAAATCTTTGGGATTTGCTTCGCATGTATGAAATTTGTTAATTTTTGTTGAATCTTAATATAAAAAATGAAAGAATCACATATAACAAATAGAGATGATAAATATGGTTTTTGTTGTTAAATTAGTATTAATAAAAAAATTTGTGTATTATTGAGATTTGACTAGATTGTGATAATGTAATTTCTTTAGTGAACCTTGTTTGATTGATAAAAAAAATTACATATTGGTTATTACTGAAGTTTTTAACCTTGTATTAAATATCTTATTGATAAAAAGTACATATCACAATATAATAGTATTTAGTAAAGACTAAATAAAAATAATTCTATATTATGTAAATATAGAATTTTAAAATAAATACTTTATTTTTTTTTACATAGTAGGATTATGTTAAAGAATAATTTTTTTAAAAATAGTATTAAAAAATATTTAAAAATCAAATATAAAGCTAAAAGTGTAAAAATATCTTAATTGTGTTATTTAATAATATTAAAATAATATATGTATATATAATAAAGTTCTAATAATTATTTTACAAAACTCTGTAAAGTGTTCTTTGATTTGATTATTGAAATGACAAACAATTTAATAAAATACACATTCAAATTTAGATTTTGCATAGATCATTAAAAAAATATTTAAGTATATAATTTAATTATTTTAATTTCTATTATTAAAAAACCATAAAGAAATAATTAAGTATTATCCTAAAATTAGCTAACATATAATAATTTAATAAGATTTTTTTATTTTTGTATTCTAAAAAAAATTATTGTAAGAAATACCTCATTTTAATAAAAATTAAAGTAAATGTAAGACTCTTAATAGAAAATGTGTGAAAGAAACTTAAGTTTGTGATAAAGATTTTGAGAGAATCTCTTAAATAATTAATTACAAAATTCTACTACCACTAAGAAAGTTTTATCTATTTTTACAATAGCAAGAACAATATTATTTATTTATTTATTTATTTTCCCCTATAATTAATGATTATCTGAAAAATTATCTGGGCTTAAGAGAAATTTAATGTAATATGGATCAATTAAATAACTTAGCATAACTATAATATTATGTTATCATTTATGGATTTTATTTGTTGATATTCCTTTCTTATATCCTCTTAAAATTATACCTTTTAAATGTTAAAAAGTAAGATATGATGTGCTATTTAACATTATTACAAACTATTAGCTACCATATTAAACATCATTCATTATTTCTATTAAATATTTTAATAAATATAATCTACCAGTTTATACTCTTATAATTATTTTAAAAAGCAGTAATGATATGAGTGCAGTATTTTCTTCATACATAAAGCTTCTCTTCCACAACCCATTCTTAACATCAAGGACTTTTTCTAAATTTTCATTTTTATATTCTAATGTTTGCATGTCCATTTCTTTATCATTTCCTTTGTTGTCTTATCATGTCTCATTGTTTTCTGAGTAAGATATTTAAGTAGTGAACAAATAATTTTCATTGTAGCATATTGGATACCAAAAAAGTGTCAATTTGAAAACTTCTTTTATATGTATGTATTTTTATATGTGAAATAAGCAGTTTGACAAAGTGAAAACAAAAGTGTAGAACTGGATAAATAATAGAACTAGGAAAAATCAAGATTGGTTCTGAAAATTGGAGGGTGAATGAGAACTTCTGCAGCATTATTATTATTCTTGTACAAACCTTGGGTACACTTACACTAAGTGCATCTCAACGATGTGTTGAACAACGAGAGTCTAATCTGGTGAATGCAGCTACATCTCTAGAATAAAACTAATACAAGCGTTATATACTTTACTACCAATGTGTGAGATTCAAGTAGCCTGACCAGACTTTACTCAAGGCATATACAGTGCAGAGAAGACAAGAAAATCTCAAGTTTATTAGCCACAATTAATTACAATCTATCGATTGAACAAAAAGGTGCGCACGCTTCGACAACATTTCTTCGAAGGATTTACTATGCAAGGAGTAGCTCTAAGCGTGGTAAGTTTTAGCGTTGTTTTCATTTTGACTCCCCAATTATTTTATGAATCTTCTCCATCACTTCAGGTGTGAGTTTGGGAAGGAGTTCAATAGCTTTCATATTCTCCACTACCTGCATATTGAGCCAACAAAAACAAGAGAAACAAATGTCATGCACAAACGATAACCTGTCTAATATTCCACAAGGAAATCCTACGACTACAATGTTCAATACATAATTGAAGACCTCACGATATTATCCAGAAGTAATATTAGCAATAACCGTTGAGGTTTTAAACGAACCAATATGTCCTTGTTAGCAATTTAAATCTTCAAGATGACATGTTTAAACCGATAGTGTTATAGAAAATGTACCTGGTGTTCTTTGGTGGCTCCAGTTATGACACAGCTGACATTGGGATTCTTAGCACACCAAGCCAAGGCCAATTGTGCCAAAGACGCATCAAGCTCCTTGGCAATCGGCTTCAAAGCCTTTATCTTTGCGAAAGCATCGTCAACGAGGTTTTTGTCTGCCAGATGCTGTGCATACACAAAGCAGGTATCAATACTCTGAGCAAAATCAACCTCAAGAGACAACACATCACCATTTCTAATACCAAAACGACAACATCATTGAATACGAACCTTGTAGTTCTCTAACGCAAAGCGGCTGCCTTCGGGAATATTGTCTTTCGTGTATTTTCCTGTGAGGAAACCGGACGCAAGGGGGCTCCATGTCGTCAGACCGATACCATACTTTTTGTAGAGCTCTGCATACTCTTGCTCCACCTGGCATGAAAACACATCCACTATATCACCCAACCACTCAAGTCTTCAACCGCATATAGAAGACCCAACATAATAGACTTAGGGGTTTTTGTGTCTAGACATCACAAATGAAATGCTTACCCTTTTACGAGCGAACAAATTGTATTCCGGTTGTTCCATTGCGGGACCCATCAGGCCTAGCCGATTGGAAATTTCCCAAGCCTCTGTAATTTGCTCAGCAGACCACTCACTAGTTCCCCAATACATTGAATAACCATGGTCGATCACCCAATTCATAGCTCGCACAGTCTCCTCAATAGGGGTAGAGGGATCTGGCCGATGGCAGTAGAGTAGATCCACGTAATCCATGTCCAATCTCTTCAGTGATGCCTGTACTCCAACATACAACTGCTCATTACTATTTTCCTAGTAGTAAAGCAATATGTCCAGTCTCTGTAAATTTGACAGAAATTGAGCGGACATCGAAGATAGAATTGCAGTTCAAGATTACACGCAAGACATTTCAGAAGTACAAGAGAACGGCTACTAACAACTCCCACCAATTCTTATACTACACGGGAATGGTGAGCTGGTGCAGTAACATGCCAAAAACATGTCGCGTCACGAAAAAACTAACCAAATGATCCTTACCTTGATGCCTTCAATGATGTGCTTGCGAGAGAGGCCCTTGTCATTAGGACCACTCCCGCCCCAGAATAGCTTAGTGGTGATCACAACGTCCGACCGCTTCCAACCAAGCTCCTTGATGGCAGCGCCCATAATCTCCTCCGCCTTCCCATTCGCGTACACCTCAGCATTATCGAAGAAGTTCACGCCGGCTTCTCGACACCGAGCCAGAATACCTGCAGCCTCCTTGACACCCAACTGGTTGCCGAAGCTCACCCATGCGCCATAGCCCAACACACTCACCTTCAACCCAGTCCGCCCCAAATTCCGGAACTCCATCGCTGCAGTCTTTCAACCTCACTCTATACAAACACACGACCCAAGCTCCCCCTCAATCAAACTCCAAACCACAAACAACTCCAATAACCCAATATCCATTGACAAAAATGAAATGGCACATCAGAGGTACACTTCAAACCTTGAAAATGCTACACAAAATGGATCCAAAATATCTCAAACCCTGCGACATGGCAGATCCAGCACCGGTATCAACAACATAAAAGCAATCTTCATATTCCTCCAACAACTTACGATCGAATGAAAAACCAACACATCTAATAGAACGATCAAGGACCTACCTCCTCAAGGGTTTCACGTTAGTGCTTGAAAGGACGGGAATTACGACAGGTAGTTGTCAATAAAGCTGTGTGCGAGGCTCCGGGGGTACCTGCACTGGCGTTTGAGATGTGTGATGGACGCCGAAGAAGCGCGGATTATTGAGCGGACGGCAGGAATGGGCTCTACTTCTGCGGTCATGCAAGGGTCGGTCGGAATTGCCAAGTAGACTTGTCAGTGTGTTGTGCACGTGCCATGTGGCGTCGCTGGGGGAGTGAAACTGGGAGGGAAGGTGCATTCGCTTCGGCTGACGTGTTGGTCTTCTCTGGGCTTGGTACTCTGTGACAAGGCTCAGAGTGGTTCCAGAAGCCTTCGTTGCTTGGCCTCTGCTGGTTGCGCCGCGTTTCTTCTCCGTCTTCCCCTCACGATTCTTCCATTAAAATCATTATTTTCAACAAATACTTTTTTAAATCTAAAATAATATTTTCTCACTAATTATATTAATTCGAAAAAATATGTTTTAAAATTTAAAAAATATAACTACCAATTACATTTTTTACAATAGATAAAAGTTAAATTTTTTTGGATATTGATTGATGTAGAATCTTTGTTCAAGATTATTTAACTTAAAATTATATAAATTTTTTTCAAGCTACCAAAAATCTCTTCAAATAAATTATAAATTATAAAAATATATATAATATATAATTTATATAATTTATTATATATTATATAATTTATATATTTTATTATTTATATATTTTATAATTTATATATTATAATAAATTTTAAATATATAAAAATATATTTTAATAAATTAATAAATAAAACTTAAATTTATATAATATATTATTTATTAAATACTAAAATTAAAATAAAATTATTCATAACTCTAATGAATATGATATTGCATTTAAAATAACTATATTTAATATAAATTAAAATAATCATTTTATTCTCTTATTTAATACATGTTTGATTATAAGTATTAAAGACATGATTCTAAAAAAAATTATAAGAAGATAATATACCAAAGTATCACTAAAAAAAGAAAATTAAATAATAAAGTAATACATATAAAATAAAATTTTATTACTGTTGCTAAAATCCTAGAAATTAAAAAATCAAGAACTTAGGATAGAATATAAGAAAGGTATTGCCAAGATCTTATTGAAGCTTTTTAAGAACCATGAGGCTTGTGATCTAAGTATCTTATTTGTAGGCTGCTTTCATAATAACTTCTTTAAAGCAAAAAACTTATATACTAAGTTTGAATACCACATAATATATCTAAAAGAAACTAAAAATCTAATCTCTATTTAAAAAACTTACTTAATGTTTCTTAAGAAAGATATTAATTATCTATCATATTTCTATATACGTCTTATTACTTTAATTTTTTAAGTAATATAGATATTTATTACAATAAGTTTTTATAGATCTATTTTTATATGAATCTTAGCTTTGATCTTTAAAAAAATTAAAAAGAAGATTTTAAAACCATTCTATACATATAAGATTTGCATGGTTTTAATGGAGAGACACTCTTCTATAAAGGCAAGAAAGTAAAAGTTTTGTAAGCATTGCATTTTTAAAGGTATTAAAGTTTAGCATGAATTTTGCTAGATAGTTGAAAATTAAATTTTGGTCTATGTTTGAGTTTTTGTAACCAAATTACAATACAAGCAAGAAACTTGGTTTTTAATATTGGTGTTATTTTAATAATTTAATTGAGAGATATTGAATTGTACGTACAAAAGGGTATAAAAAATATACAATTTGAGGTTAGTTTATATTTCTTAGATATCTAAAGAATAAGAAAATGGATAAATTAAAAGACTATGGTATAGACATAAACATTATATTAAAATCAAACACAAAATTTGAGAGTAATTTAATAACTAAGCTACAAAATTTGGCTAATAAGTTTGTCATCAATTTTAGAATAGAGAACCAAGTATCATCAATAGAGGTTTTTTTCATTTTTATAAAATATAATCTTAATTTTTTAAAAAAAATTGTGAAATTATATTAGATTTATATATCTAATAGTTTAAAAAGTTTAAAGATAATGCAACATTACAATTAGGAGTTGTAGCCTATTGAAGTTTATAATTTGTAATACAAAATTTGCTTAAGGTTTCTTGAGATTTTTTTGGAATTTTTAAAGATTTTATAAAGATTTTATTAAATATTTTTTAGAATTTGTTAGAAATTCTTTAAGGTTTAATAAACATTTCTTTAGGATTTAATTAATAATATTTTAGAATTTTTTTTAAAAAAAATTAGGATTCATTAGGAATTATTAGAATTTCTTTTGGATTAGATTAGATTTTATTGTAGTTCTTTTGGATTTGTTTAAATATCTTAAAATTTTTATTAAAATTTATTTATGATTTATTTAAGATTGATAAGATTTAAGATTTAAGATTTATAAAAAGATAATGGTTGTAGAGAAGAATATTTCTAAATACTTAATTTTTTTGAATTATAAATAAATTATAAGCTTTAAAGAGTTATTTTTCATAGCCAAATATCTAGTAAAATTTTAAGATATATTTTACACAACACAACAATGTTATTAAGTTTTTTATATTTTATAAGAGATTTAAATCATAAAACATCAATTTGTATATCTTTTATATCTAACCATATATTTTGATTGATATAAGTAGATTTAAAAAATAAATGAAATGGTCAAGATGCTAACATATATATTTTTGATTAAAACTAAAATGATTAGTTTTTTTTTTTGACAACAACTTCAATTGTTTAACTTAGTACTTATTGATCAATTAGATTAAGCAAAACTTTTCTTACATTATATTATATATTATACAAAAATCAATTAATAACTATAGCATCATACTATTTAATATTAATTCCTAGTTGTTAAAAGTATGATGTATATTAATATATTATTAATTCTTTTTGTTATAAAAATATAAATTTTTAAAATACTTTTTTTTAATAATTAAATAAAAAATCTATTATAAATATTTATAGAACTATCTAATATTAGATCTTATTTTTTTATCTAATTATAATATAAAAAATATCAAATTCATTAAATAAGATTTATATAAATCTACATTGATGTACTTGAATCAATTATTAAAAAGGTTAGAGTTGAATAACAAGTTATATTTAGTTAATAAATCTTCATGACTTGAATATAACACCATTGAATTTCTTAAAAAGAACAACTCTTAGTTTTTTAGTAGATAAATTTGTGTTTTCATAAACCACTTAAAATATTGTAAATATTGAAGAAACTAATGTCATTTTCATATCTTCTTAGTTAATTAGCTTTGATATTGATTAAGGTCGTTAAATTAAATTAATATTTTTTAAAATTTTTATTATGATATTATTTATTTATTTTTATAATTAAAGAATTTCTATATAAATAAAAGAAGACAAATAAATAATATCTTAGAATCACTATCAATTTAGAAGAAGATAATAAATAACTTTTAAAGTACTTTGATATTTCTAAAAAAGAAATTTTAGCTAATTATATATTAAGAAAATAAAATCCTAATATTATATAGACTAGTTATGTCAAACTATTTAGAAAATAAATATTTTAAAAAAAAGATAGTATATTTATATATTATTAAAAAAATTATAAAATAAAAATAAATAAAAATAATTATAAAATAAATTTTAATTCTAATAGTTTTTGCTAAATATAAAGAATTAAAGAATCTTAAATCAAGACCAAAATATAAATAAGGCATTGAGAAGATTAAAGATAAATTTAATATTGTGTTCATATATACTAGCTAACAAGTATACTATATAGAAGCTTTCTAAAAATGATAAAGTTTGTTTATTAAGCATCTAAGTTGTAGGATGCTTTTATTATTACATTCTAAAGGTAAAAATTTCTAAGATGGATTTCTACAAGAATATGGTATATTTGATATATTTATTCTATATCTATAAAGTTTTTTTTATAATTTTTAGAGAAGACATTATCTACCTAATATGTTTCTATATTGTTTTATTTTTTTATTTACTTTAATAGTGTTATTGACACACCATCCAAGTAGAAAAAGACTCTAAAAGTTCAAAGAACTAAAACAAAAGAGATTCACTTTATATCACAAATAAGGTGCTACAACAAGGCACAAGAATAATATTAGAAGGCCTAAGTTGAGCCACAAGGATTGCATTATTGAGATTTAGGATCCTATCAATTATAGATATATATACTAAAGGCAAAGAAGCTCCTTGAGGAGTTTTTTTGATTCTTCAAGGTGAAGCAAGCTTGAGATCCTTCTTTGGTAACTTTCTAAAATATCTAAGCTTCCAAAAAACTTCTACAACCATCTAAAAATCCCAAGAACCTTCTAAGACCTTTTGAAACCTTCTTAGAACCTATTAGTGCCTTCTTGAAATTATTAGGAACCTTCTAAAATTTTCTAGAATCTTCTTCTATTGTATTTTTGTGATAAGTAGAATAAATATTTATTATAAAATATTTATTATAAATAAAATTCTTATCACTTGTAGCATAGAGCTATTAGTATCTTTAATCAATATTAATATTATTGCCTATATTAATAACTATAATATTCAAAAAATTATAATATGTTTTGAATAACTTAACTTTTTTTTGTTGTAGATATTTATATTTTTATATTAATCATTTAAGTTTTTTTAATAAAAAAATTCTACTTAGTTTTTAAAAATATTATCATCTAAAATTTTAATACACATAAGTTTTCATTTGGTAAAGCATACCGTAGTCCATACTTCTTTAGGACCAAATAAAAGTATTACAAAACAAAGTAGTCATCTATAGGTTATAGATAGAAATTATCTTCATCACCTCTATCTAATTTAGGCTACTACGGATTAGTTGCCTTTAATTATATAAATTTATTTTATATCAAAAATCATATAAGCCTTTCCAACTTGTATCAATTTTTTAGTACAAATCTATAATTAATCTAATCCTAACTATTGTGGTTTGAACTAGTAGTTTAATTTTGTAACTTATGAACATATACTTATTCTAGTGTATATATAGTGCATTTACTTGTATATTATGAAATATATCAAAACTTGAAATATATCAAAACTTGATATATATCATTTTGTATATTATGAAATGTTTTATAATATACAAGATGTTTTAAAACAAAATGATATATATCAAGTTTTGATATGTTTTTAATAGCCTAAGTTATTCTAATCATTGTTCTAACACTAATTTGATTCATTAACATGGTTCTTTTGCACCAAGTACATTCCAATTTAGACATAGAGCTTGCATTAGATTACTTCTAAAATGCATAGTATGTGTGGGCTTATGCATTATATTTATTTAAAATAATGTACAACCCTATGTGAGACTATGCATCCACTTAAATTATAAATGATATACTACCTTATTAAAGGAATAAAAAGTAAGAAGTCTCGGCACTTAGTTTGTACACAAAGAAAAGTAGAATGAAATGATTCTCACTTCCAATACCCTTTGCTTATAAATAGGGATTTACATTTGATATAAATGAACTTCATCAACTATTATCTTTATCCTACATTACTTCATCTAATCAAATCTTAATTTCTTCTTAACCTAATCGCCATCAAAAATCCAAGATATTGCTTTAATAACTTGTTCTAAGTCTTTGCTATTTTTTCACCACTAGCAACTTATTAAGGTTAAATTCTAAGTAGTAGTAACTAAACAAGGATTTATTAATCCTTAATAAACCTTGCATAGGATTACATATCCATTTACTTTAAAAAAATACATATAACCTTATATAAGGTTGTATTCAATCACAACATCAAATAAGATATAATTTTGTACAAGATTGTATTTCTAATTTATCATTAAATAATATACATACACTTATAAAGTTATGCATCAAATTCTTTTTATTGCAATGGTTTTGATACAAAGATATCAACATTGTCATTGGATATCCAAATAAAAAAATCAAAAATAATATATTGACAAAGTTACATGTTATATAGTATAATTATAAACAATCAATTAATGCTATATTTTTATTTTTAATTTATATTTACCTATAATTTTTTTTTAAATTTAAAAATTATTATGTTAATAAAATTCAATCTTTTTATCATTTATATATAATTTTAAATTTTTAAATTTTTTTTTTAAAACTTTTAATTATGTATTGAATTTTTTATTATTATTATAATCATTTTAGATTTATAATATTTAATCATTTTATTAAAATTTATAATTATATATTTGATTATATATATATATATATATATATATATACACACACACATATATAGAATCGATTTCTATTATTTAGCCAAATTATTGTGATATATATATATATATATATATATATATATATAGTATTTTATATTTTACTATTTATTTGAAGTAGTTTTATAATTTTTAGTATTTTGTATGATTTTTATTTTTTTACTTATAATAATAGACTTTATTTATATTTGCATATAATAACTTTTATATTTTTTAATATTTTATAATATTAATTTTATTTCATTTTTAATATAAAATTAATCTTATAATTAGTATCATAAATACATATCTACATCTTTGTATTGTTTGTTTTGTTTCTATTGAATTCTCTAGTCTATTAAAGATTCTATTAAAGAAATCTGAACATGTTTTATTATCAACCAAATTTATGATTGTTACAAATAAAAGATTATTTTTTAAAATTATATTATATAAAATTTAAAATTTATTTGTAATAATATTTTTTAAATTATTATTTTGTTTTTTGTATTAGTATTATTGTACATATTAACTAAAAAACTAAAAAAAATTCTAATCATCTAAAATCTAAAAAAGAATGTACTTTATTAAGTTTTCTATTTGTCAACTAATATTACATCCACACAATCCAAAGGTCATTAATTACTATAGTGATTATATTATAATTAAAAAAAACGTATTTATATTGTACATTGTTGAATGGATTTTTAATTTTAAAAAAAATAAAAATAAAAAAGAACCACAAAATTTTCTTTAAAATAAACTTTAAAATAATATTTAATAAATTAAAATAACAAGTTTATAATAAACATTTGCAGAAACTAACTCATTTAGAGTTTAGAATATGGGACTAGTAAAATTATGAATAAAGACACAAAATTGATTAGTACTTCAATCTAAACAACCTCATAGATTCTGTAGTTTTACTCCCTCTCGAACATCTTAATGCTTCAATATTGCAAACAACATTAAATTATGCCAAAAACTAAACTTACAAATCAAAACCAACACCCGCATACACACACAACAAGGTTAGGTAAAGAAAGAAATGAGTCTCCTCTGGCCAGCAGATTAAAGGAATCAAAGAGTTTCTCTCACAGACCTCGAAATTCGGGCAGGTCGGATAATGATCCCTCGGAGACTGTCCACGAATTTCAAATGCAGTTCTCGGTGACTCGGGGAACCGCAAGCTGCTCCGTAGACATTTCAAGACGAGTCGCCACGAGATGAAGCTTCGATGGAGGAGACTGTTTTCCACGACAATCTCTGATGATATCGAGACGAACTGAATGGAACACATCGAAGACGGAGAGCAGGTTTGATTCCAGCGGGAGTTGAGATTATGGCCAGTGCCAACTCTTCTTTCCCGGCATCCAATAATGCTGCAGTTGACGCTTCTGCCGATCCACACATGCTCCCAGTATATGAATTGGCGTGAAGCGCAGTGAGATTGATGTATTGCATTGCGCACATTGTGTCCAGGTGACTATGTGCTCACGGTCCATGCACGTCCCGTTCCCGCGTCATGGCAACCTCATTCCCTCAACTCCACTGAACGAACAAAGCTATCAACATGCCGGAACTCGCTTCTCCTTCACCTGGATACTAGAATCAAGTTTCACCAAGGAGCATGACGCCAGCTTCCGCTCCCAGCCTCCCTTCCCTAAAGATAAGCATACAAACAGTTGTCGAGAATTATTGATTTGGATTCACGATCTATTTGTAACGCATGCTGTAGACGGAAATCCGCGACAGCGAGATAGCGTGAACAGGAGGAGGGAGAACGATTGTAAGTATGGCGGCGGATGTCTGATTGCCGCGACAGTGGCCAACACGATGTGGCTGCTGCGGCTGCTACTGTCATCATGTTTATTGCATTGATGCGTGGAAGACGACCGTTAGGGTTCCTGTTGCGACACCGCCATGACATCGTCGCCGCCATTGTGAGAGAGTGACAGCGAGACAGAGTCAGAGCTCCACCTTGCGTGTGTTGTTTACAGTGGGATCG
The DNA here is from genome assembly GCA_036785485.1 of Physcomitrellopsis africana. Classification (NCBI taxonomy): domain Eukaryota; kingdom Viridiplantae; phylum Streptophyta; class Bryopsida; order Funariales; family Funariaceae; genus Physcomitrellopsis; species Physcomitrellopsis africana. Next base: position 152,609 of record JAWRVF010000735.1, read on the forward strand.
TTCATGCAGAAACCTTTTTTAGGCTTTGGCCCAATCCAATGTTACCCTCTTACTAGTAATTTTCTATGCAGCATGAGCCTTGAAGTTGTGATATGCGTGTATATATTTATTTATTTATTTATGCACACAAGTGGAAATATGTGTCGTTAAGCACACGATTGGTTAAAAAGATGATTGTATTTTTTTAGTGTTGTTTTTTTTTTTTTTAAACTCAAGTTCTAAAAGATCATTACAATTGAGAATGTAAGATATCTGACATCTATAATTATAATCAAAGTTCAAATATATACATGTACAATTGTGACTATGAAAGATAAAGTCTTCTCTATGGTTATTTTGGTATACATCAACTTTAGGGTATATGAAGGTGCAAGAACAAACAAAGTATGGAATTTACACAGTAAGTCTTAAGTATGTTGCAAAGCAAAAAAAATTCAACTATTTTGAAAGACAAGTTTTGGAAAATAAATTTTTATGCTAAATGGAATTGAACATTAAAATAAAACAAAATAATAATAATTTAACAAGGTGCTAACCACTACAAGAATTTGTTGATTTCTACAATCTAAAATACGGTAATTTAATTAGAAGAAAAGGATCACAACATATTGTTAAATATTAGGATATTGCTAATGCCACCATCATTCTCTTCACAAATTTTTGTATAACGTTTCTTTTTCATAGAGCTTAATATTACTAGCACCTTTGCAAGCTATGATGCTTTGATCACCTATGTGCAAAACCTTTGCAAGTTATTCAATTGTGGTAAAATATTTTAACACCTCCTGCAATTGCCTTAAGTTGGGTTGTGACCATGGCAAGGTATAGGTGGCATATGGTAGATAGCAAGTTGTGGTGGCAGTAGCAAAAACTATAGTGAGATTAAAAATATTGTATATATATATGTATATGTATATATGTATATATGTATATATATATATATATATATATTAAAAATTTGATAAGCTTGGCTTTGTCACAATTATCCTAAGACTACAAACAATGACATTGAACTTTTAAGTGTGTATTGTGCTACAATTCCTTTAAATTCACAAAATAAAAATACATAATATATTGAAAACAAGATTTCTTCCCAAGATTGTGATCTGTAAAAAATTTAAAGCACAAACTTAATATATGATTTGATACAATTAAATTTAAATATTAAACAACAAAACTTATGTCTTTTTTTTTTATCAAAAATAAATTTTGCAATGCCTTCTAAAACTTAGTAAGAATTAATTTCAACTAATTTTACTTCTTTAAAGTATAGAGGATAAATTTTTTATTATTTAAAAATTTTATAGCAAAACTTTAGACACACCTTTAGAAGAAAGTAGAAAAATATCATTTTTTGCAAACAATCAATATACTCAATATTTGAAGCTTTAAAACTTTACACAAAATAATTGAATACTATTGAATTGAAGTAACTTCTCAGTTTATAACCAAGACTCTTTTTTTGGATAAGATATAATTAAATAATATTATAAATATATAAATATATTATTATTAATAATAAAATATTTTTAAAAAATGAAAGTAAAAGTGTTATAATCTTGTAGTTTTTAAAATTATATCATATAGATATTTACATAAACCTCCTATCGATGCATGCAAAGTTTGAATAAAATATTTGTAGTTTCAAATTCAACTGCTTAAAAGATTTAGTAAAATTTTGTCTAACTTATCATTTAATGAAAGTTCTTATTTGTCTTTCTAAAATTTATCCATGTTCTACCACTACTAATTTATTTATATATAATCATTATAAAATTAATATATTTTATAGATTTTAAATATTTTAAATATTATATAATATACTTTTAAAATTAAAAAAATTAATACATTGCTATGATTTAGCATAATATATTTTTTAAATCAATAGATATAATTTAAATATATATATATATATATATATACATTTAATATAAATAGATTTCTAAAAAATAATTTAATATATATAGTTTACAAAGAATTGTTATGATATAAGATATAGAATTTTTTTCTTTAATTTGATCTTTCATGGATTTTTTTGTTGAACCAAGTTAATTTTAAAATTATAACAATATGAATGTGACACCTTGGAATTGTGAAATTGACACCCTCCAACAACCTTTTAGTACCCCCCTTTAAAATCCGCAGTCACTTTTTTTATATCTATACTATGTTTTTATAATTAATTTCCACTAATTAATCTTGGCAGACTTGGACAAGTCCTAATGTTATGCCCAACTTGTCCACACTCCTACATCTCAACTACCATCTCTGTACAACTTTAAACAATGAAGAATCACATTGTATAGATGGTTGCAATTGATTCCAATTAAGCGACTTAAACAGACGTCCTTTGATACATTATTTGATGGGATCATTTGAAGCTCAAAACTTTTGAGATGCAAGTTCCATTAAGGTTGATTGTGTTGTGAGTTGTTGATCTAGGCCCCACCTCTCCCACCAAGATGTCCAATGGTTGTTGCCAATATTATTCACTTCCTCGCACCTGATTTGTTGCTTTGATTTTTTAAACACATACACTAAGGCCCTCCAATATAATTTCTTCTTTTCAAAATGCAGTCTCCATCAAATTTGAAACTTTTAGCACAAGAAATCGAAATTTAGAAAAAATGAATTGAAAGGAGTAGTTTTGTAGTAAATGTTCTTGCATATAGCCCAAGGAGGATTTTGTTAATTTAAAAGTACCTATATTAAGGCCCACTGGGCAAAACTTTGATTGGATTTTAGAAGAGGTGTCGATTTAATAACTCCAAGGTGTCACATTAATAATACCCTGTATATATATATATATATATATATATTTATTGTTTTACTCTAAATTTATTTATACTTTTTATTGCAAAAAGAGCTTTATCTTTTGTACAATTATATTTAGATTTATTACTGTAGAATATAGTTTTACAATACATGTTATATAGAATGGCACATTTTAGTTGAATTAGATTGTAAACTTTAAGATGTACTTCTATTTATTTATATGGCTGATAGATAAAATGATTATATTTTTAATATATTATTGATTGATTCTGTCATTTTTTATCAAGTTGTGATTGTTTGATTTAATCTGAATCAAAATGACATGTTTACTTTTATCTATACTTCATTCTTATGTAACTTTATGCACCTTACTTGGAGAGAGTCAACAATTAAATTCCATGGGCTTAAAACTTGTTCTGTTTGTGTAAGCATAGTTTTTTTCATATCTGAAGTGCTATATCTTACAACATTATAGATTTGAGACATTATTTCATTCAATATTTAATTATTTTAGAATTATCAGAAAGAGTTGGCAACCATTGTACTTCATAATCTTTGCATTTTTGTTGATTGTAAAGGAAATAAATTGAAGCGTAATCAATTAGATTGTTGGATTTTTCACCTTTAGGTATTGGTCTGAGGTGAAAGTTTTAATTTGACACTTATTTCAACAAACAGATGGAAATCAAATTATTTTGTTTGGAAATAAAAAATAAAAACTGTTTTCGTCAGGAATGACAATAGATCCGTGAGTTGTTATTTAAACGAAGTTTGTTAAGTATGTTTAAAGTATTAACTCAAATGAATCTTTACTAAAAGAACACACACACATGGCTAACTACAGTTTTATCGAATGCTGTATATTCATGCATGTTTTCATTGTGAAAGTACTTAAGAATCATGCAAGATCATTCAATAGTCACTAATACGTATGCAAATCTTATCCTTCAAGTGTTGTCATTGAAAAATATTTAAAAATTAAAAGTAGTCATAGCCAATCCAATCTTTGATTCAGAAACCATATTCACCATTATTACCAACTAAATTTTCTTTGAAATAGTTAAAATCAACCACATTAGCTTTTAATTAGGGAACAAAGATCACGTAACAAATTTTGATTATCCTTAAAGGAAGAGCACAGGGAGCCCGCATTACCCGCCTTAATCATCACCTAACACGATATTAGCCAGAAAAAATTAGCCAAATCCGGGAAGATATCCTTTATACGGTCTGAACAGAACCCTCGAACGAGATCCCGACGAACGTAGTGTCATCCATAAACCAAGACTGGCTTCAAATTCGACCGTTATGGTTCAAAATCCGTCTATTCGTCGTCGTCAACGCCACACGTCTTGGACATTCCGCCGGCATTTAGTTCTTTACTGTCTTTCCCGTTCCCAACGTCTCAAAGACCAACGGAACATCTCTGGTGCCATTTCCGCTCCTATTTCTTTACAGATCTGATAACTTTACGGCTTCTTTTTTTCTTTATTCCTCCCATTTCTTTACCGCCCCCCTTCTTCCAGTGACTGACAATTCTTGGCCTCGGAAGCTACGATAATAGTGACGTTGCGATCCATTGACGAGACGGTTGCACTTGTGGATGCAGCGCTAACTTGCACCGGCGAGTGGCAGTGATACGTTGGCTCTTGTAGATTTTAGACTCGAAGAGTGTTTCGACTATCCTACCGTCCATCAAACGTATCTCATGAGTCGTGTGCGGCTTTGCGTAGTTTTCGGTGTTGTAGCGGGAGACTGTTTTCCCCACGTTTGAATTTCGACCGAAATTCTAGATGGTTAGCGACAACGGAGGAGTATTCGAGGGGATTCCGCGTGAATTTAATTGGGATTCGATGAGTTGTTGAGGTTGGGCGTGCGAGTGTAGAATTAGGTTTTTCTCCTTCTTGAAGTCGAGATCGGTTGCGGAGATTATTTCCTGGATGTGGAGTTTTCTATGCCGAGTATTGCTTACCATTCTCGTCGTAGTATCAATGGATGTGTATGGGTTCCCAATTGCGTTCTAGAGGCTCGACGTTTTGGTATTTGGGTAGAGATTCGCAGTTGTGAAGAATAGGGATTTCGACCTGGTGCATACTTCGAGGACTTGTGGCCACCTCAGAAGATGTTAGCTTAATTTCCAGGTCTGAAAATGGAGCTTGAAGTGGATTCGCAGCTTGAGGCGGAGTTGCCTGTGCAACCATCGCCTGTGCTCATGGAAGCAGTTCAAAAGGTAACGGTTCCACTTCTTGATGTTATCACTGATGAAATCCCCGAGCGAATTCGTCCTCGTGGCCTCTTCTACTTGCGTTCATGTGAAGTGAATTTGTTCTTTCGTAATGAACATGAAGTGACTTCCCATCGAATTCAGTTCCCCATCACGTCTGCAGGCCACTAAGTACTTGTTAAGTTCAGAAGAAAGGGTTTGAGATTTATCTCCTCTGGCATCAAGAACTTCACTTCAGAAATTTCTGGAAAACTGTTGGGATACAAGAAGTAGATTGTATCGGTTAGGGATTGCATCCTCGTGACTGGCGGGTAGTCACTCCTAATCATGAGGATCTGATGTCGTAGAGAAGCAGAAGAAGATGACCCGGGCTTTTTTACATGGATTGCGGAGGTGAAGCTAAAGCTAAACTTATGCTGGCTTGGGTACAGGTTGAACAGGTGGTTGCGCGTCTGCAGAGTCTCCAGACTACTATCTCTGGGATACATTTGAGTCCTGTCCATTCCAAACATAACCGAACCTCTAGAGGAAACGTCGTTGGAAAGGAAAACGTTAGGCCATCTGGACATCGAGGTTCGTCTTTCTCCCGTACTTCCACATCCTGTTAAATATTCTAATAGATCTGAGGACCAGTCGGATTGAAGTGTTGATGGTTTTACGATAGTAAAAACGAAGCTGATATGTAGTAGCATGTCTAGCATATTTGTTATTGAATCCCAGCATACGGACTTACACTTATTTCCAGTTAAGGGCTGGAGCCTAAGGCATCGTGTAGCTTATCGAGGTTTGGGCTTGTGCAGACGAGAGCAAACGAAAACCCCTGAAAGACTACAATGCCAGCAGCAAGGAGAAGCTTGAGCAACCGTTGAGAACGAAAGGTATCTCCACCTGAGTTTTCGTACAACTCTTCCTAAGTTTCCTCCTTGCTCCATCCTGTTTCCGGCGTCTAATTTGCTTCTATCATGATATGAATTAACATTACTTACACGGATCAAATCAAGTGGTAGCCTACTTGCGTATGGCGATGTGGCGATGATTTACTATTTGTATGTTGGGGACTGATTCATTAATTTACATGTACAACTTATGTCTTGTATCAGTCAACGACTCGTAAACTGATCGATTGTAGTTCGTATTCTTTTCAGCTGAGTGGAACCAATGGTCATCACCTGCCAACCAGGTGCACGATGTCATTTCGGAAATTTTGATGGCTAGTCAGTTTGCAAAACAGATTGCCACACTCGTCGCAGAAGCCCTGCAAGAGCGGCCTCAAAGGGCTCAGGAACCTGGCGATCTAACTGAGGAACCCAAAAAGCGGGCTAGCAAAGACGGAAAGAGGAGAGATATTGCGTTTCCAAGTAAGGCCCAGGTGCAGAAGACCATGAACGCCAAAGCCCCTCCTACAAATTCTGTTAATAAGTTCAAGGTAGCTGGTTTTGTCGCCGATACCACTGTCAAATTGGTTCCACCTGCTAAGTTAACACGCACGAAAGACCTCCCGAGCAGGAGCAAGAGCAAGACTAAAAGCGGTCCTGCTTCGCACAGGCTAAGGAGCTCCTCGAGAGGTTATTCGAGCATGTCGTCCTCACCGAGTACTTTGTCTCCAGGATCGCCACGTCTGGATATGGATAGCCCAGAAATGAAGCGAGGATTCAACAGACTATATAGCTCTCCAAGTGCAAGTTTTAGGGAGTTTTCAGATGATGCAGACGATGAGCTATCAGGCCCAAGAAGGCATTCAATGAATGTAACTGAAATCAAGGGTCCAACGAAACCATGGAAGCTAACTCCCACCAAGGGAGTCTTGTTCTCGAATCCAGTGTATCTGTCTTCCCCACGGAAGCCATCAGGAGCAAGGCCATCTCCGGTTAAGATTGTTCCCACAACCGGGAGGCGAAATAGCTGGTTGACTCATCAATTCCCGAAGTCACCTGAACCTGTTCACAGAGAGCCAACGAAATCTAGAGGTGCCGCATCAGCTAACGCACTGTCGTCATCTATCTCGAAAACGACGTTTAAAAGAGAAGGTGCAAGTAAGATTGCTCCAAAATCAACTGTTACCACCGGGGCGACTATACGAGAACACAAAGCCAAAAAGGCTTCCGTGGTCCCCCCTTCACGGTACGTGGAGATGGTGCCCCTGGATGGACCCCGAAACAGCTCCATAGTGACCATGTTTGATATTCTCAAAGTTAAATCGCCACCTCGACTTCCAGCCGCTACGCCTGCACTACCGAACCAACTCTCAAGAGGTTCGATGTCTCTGGACGCAAATACTAGCGTCACGAATAGATCTACTGTGGCGGATGGAAAAGAAGACTTGCAATGCAGAGTACCTCACTCTCATGTTAAGTCTTCTCCCAAGGTGGACATCCTTACAAATGAACAAGAGAAACCCTCGACTCACTTCAAACAAGTTTGTTCAGTTGAATCATTGGACAAAGAGAACGACCAGGTGCCTTGTGCACCCGCTGCAGTCATGTTCTTGCGGAACATTTCGAGTGGACATACCCTCAACCGAAGTTTGTCACGGAAAAATTCAGGTACTATTATCTATTGTGTCTTCATTTTTCCGCCTATCGAAATTGGGCTGAAGGAATATTTGATGCAGTCGTGTTCTCACCTACTTAATGTTGCACTGCAGTCATATTGTCTCGAAGGTAAGTCATGGCATCTCTGTTACACATGAGCATCAGACCAAGGCCTATCTTGCTATGTGGTCCAGGATTTTTTTTCTCTGAACATACTCCTGAAAGCACGTTGTCACTTGTTGTCAGGGGTATCGCTAATACAGCGTGCTAAAGGCTGGATGTCTTTTCAAGCCGTCAGACAAGGGAGAGTCCGTGAGCTGGAGAGGTGACTCTTTCTAACTGCTTCATAACCGTGGAGCATGACATGAGAGGAAGTTATGTTAATGCGATGTGTAGCAGCGATGCAATTACTTTGTTGCAGAATGATGATTTTCGTAGATTAGCGAAATGTACATGCCTTTACATGTCTTTCTGTATAGTAGAGTTGTCCCTCTGTGAAGACAGTTTCCATCTCGTATAACTTATGGAGTCCTCGCAGTAGTGAAATTGTATGCTTGGTTTGTTATGGATTGGCCTATGTCGAATGCACCATTGTCCTTCAATAATTTCGACCGTGAATGGAATGTGTTTTCTGAGAGTGTCTTGTTTCAGTGAGCGAATCTTCGACATCGTCTCAACTTCTCCAGCGTTAAAAGCTGGATAGTCCAATAATATGACGCTCTTATCCATATTTAATCGTTATTTCACGTTTAAGACCTGCAGTTGCTTGTTCTAACGATAGACATTGCTTTTCAACCTGAAGTGATCAACAATCTAGCGAGTGTGGACGGCCAACTGGAATCGTTAGTGTTGTCCCGTCTTTGGAATCGCCGTGAAAAACCTTCAATTTAACTCTTGCACGTATTTGAAAACATGGGACCGTAGTGTTCGCCTGACCAAGCTAATGTCAACTTGATCCCGCGGGCATCCACAGTTAAAAGATACGCAAGATTTTGGAGCACGCTTCTCATTTCTTACTCGAGACTGGGGAATCTCTGCACATCTGTAGGAAGTCATCGGTGCAATTCCGAAGGCAGGAGTAATTTTACATAATCTATGGAAATTGTTGCAGATCCGTAATAACTAAACAATTTTCGTCCGACAAGCGCTACTCACCGTCGGTAAATCAACACGGCCTAGCATTGTGCCCATCGAATCTGATGTCATCTGGGAAAATAATCGAACTCAGCCTAGTGCATCGGCAATCTTTTTCGGCATCAACACTGATAGGTACTAAAATACCCTAGGTATTACCTGTTGCAAACCGTTTCTTCGGTACTGCAATGACATCTTCGATTACTTTACCTCCTATTAATAGGTATTCATAATCTTGATTCGCTCCGAATATAACCTCCTGTAGTGGATTGGAAGCAACGTGAAGCAGCGACTAGCCACGATCGGCACCCGGAACCAGTAACCCAGCTCCGCTCACCTCGTCGTCAACCACTGCAGCTGCCAAACTTATCAAGCGCTAGTCCAGTTCCGCCCAAGGTAGTTCACAAATTCAACGTGATTTTCCCTACCACTGATCACCACCAGAGGGCTGCAAGACGGGTGTGTGAGGCTTTGAAAATCGCGGAGTCAGTGCAGATATTGCCACAACTTCTGATGAGCGGGGTCAAGCTAGCGGCAACGCGGAAGCTGGTTCACGTGTTCAAGGTAGTCTACCCGTATCATGGAATGGCACCGGGGAGAGCAGGAAGAGCGCTCTTCCAGCGATGGCCCCATCACAAAGCTCCGTCGGCATTGACAATGCGAAACACAGGTACACCCAGTTTCATATTGGGCTCATGTTTCCATGAAGTTCTCCCCTGAAGCCTTCACAGATTCAATGCCGAATCCAGTCTCTTCTTGTTCAAAAGGCTATCGTGTGTGTGTGGGTGTGTGCAGGAATGTGTGCTTGGTTGCGCCGATTGCTGGACTGGATTGGATCGATAACTAGGGGGGATCTCAGCTTTCGAACTTAGACTCTCTCTCATGAGTTGGTGCGGAGGGGATCACCGAAGTGTGTCCCTAGCGTCGTGTGATGGATGGTATCAGAATTGTGACTGTATTAGGGCAAATTATTAGAAATAATATTAATTGGATCTCAAGTTTTTGAACTTTTTTTTGAAAAATATTTATCTGTACAGCTGTTTTTATGTGTGTGTAAATATATATATATATATATATATATATATATAAATATATGTGTGTGTAAATATGCATATGTATATATATATATATATATATATATATGTGTGTGTGTGTAAATATGCATATGTATATATATATGTGTGTATTACCTTCGTTTATTTATTTATTTTTTAATTGAAAAGTGTTAATACTTATTTTGAAAGTGAGAAATATACAACTTGTGATGACTTTGGTTTTTTTAATAGTTTTTTTGAAATTGTACCAGTTTAGTTTGATGATATCATTGTTTTTTTTAAGGAGTATTATTGGAAGATTTTTTATATTGTCGAAAATGCAAAATCATGCCTTATTTCTAAATATTAGTTCTAAACATATTTTGAATGTGTTAGAATTTAATGGTTTAATTGACATGTTTTTAAGATTTGGCTTTGACTCTCTTTCTTGTCTATTTTTAAATTAAAATTATCAACTATTTTTTAAAAAAATTTAAAAAATTATATTTATTTAAATATAAACAAAGGTTTTTCTATTTTATATATTTATTCTAAAACATTATGATATATTTATTTTAGTGCATTTCCAAGTCTATGGCATTTTTAATTATTATGACATTTTGACAATATAAACATTAGCAATAAGATTAAATTCTTTATTGAAATTTACATAAAATATTTTATTATAAATATTTTTTGATAATTTTTCCTTGTACTTCAAAAATACTTGTATGGTATTATTTTTTAGTATAAAATTCATATTTATAATCTACTTCAATACAATTTTTAGAAAAAAGTGCCTAAATCTATGTTTTAATATTTGTAAAAAAACTTATCTTCTTTATATATATATATATATATATATATATGTTTATTTATTTATTTATTATCTTTATATTTTTTGGATGCTAAAACTATATATATATATATATATATATATATATATATTGTATGTTTTATATTTAATTCATGAATAATGTAAAATTTCACCAAATTTGAAAATGCTATGGGTTGTTTAGGGATTATTGTCCTAATTCTATTATTGAAGTATGAAATTTTTTTATAATTTTTATATATTTTCTTTTGAGGCAATTTCTTTTTCTTTTCTTTTTTTCTATTTAATTTTTTTGACTTTAATTTTGTAACGCTTTTACTTTTAAAATAAACTTAAAGAGATCTATACAAAAATCTAATTTCACATTTTATTTCTTACTCTTTGATGCAACCTGGTATATTATTTGGCAATCTTGTCTTCTTTAAACTCTATATAAGTTATCATTTCAATAAAATTAAAATCCAAGCCTCTATTAATTCTAATTGAGTCAATTCTTATTTGCTATTCAACAAAACCTCTACTAATCCTAACTATAACAAGCTTTAGGCACTATTGCACCTACAACATCACAATGTCCTAATTGAAACTTTTCATATAGTGATTTAGTTTGAAGAGCATTTTAATCTTCAACATATAGATATTCATTGTATTCAACTTTATAAAAAAATCAAAAAAAATTATAATCCAAAAAACACATACAAACATAAAATAAAAGTTTTCACATACAAACAATTTTGGTGGTTCAATGAACAATTCATAGCAAAATCAAATCATGCACAAAAAGTTTCATAACAAATTAAAGAGAAAGTTACAGAGAAAGTTACAGTGAAAATTGCACGGAGGAACAAAATCTCAAAACCATTGACGAATTGACATGACCTTTATCACAATACAAAGATTTGTTTGACATCACAATTGAATACTGCTCTTCTTGTTAAGAAAATCATTGTCATACACGTCTAATAAATGGACACTTTGTTTCATAACCTGTGCTTGATAATGAGAACTGTTCCAACACGCTTGAATGTTATTCAGCCGCAACGGACAGGCCGTGGCAACACAGCCAGAAACACAAGCAAACGGAGAGGAAGACGAAGAAGAAGACGAGGAAGAAGCCCCAGTACCATCGCCGTGGCCACCTTTTGTCGATCCATTGGTCGCGCTCGCGGTACTCCACTCGTGGAGTGGCAGCACCAACTCTCACTCGCGCGCACGCACGCACTCCGTCAATCCAAGCCCTTCCTCATGAACCCACACGCTCTCTCAATCCAGTGCTAGACTCTCCTCGCTCCACGTTTTGGAACTGCCCTGAACTGCCTCTTTGGTAGGGTTATTCCCACTTCTGTGCTTCTGGGGCTACACTGTCCAATTGCTCTTGCGGGTGCTGGCTCTTCTTCTTCTGCTCGGTGGGATGGCTTCTGTACGCTGGTTCTGCGGATGGAGACGGTGGTGAATTGGCCATTCGGGGGAATTTCACAGGTTTGTTGGGTGTCTTTGGGATTTTTCGTGATTTTGGGTGCTGAATGGGGGATGGAATTGGTGTGAATCGGTTGCGCGGTGAGTCAGATGTGGGACAGGAGTATGTAAGATTGTTGATGGGATGGGTGGAGGAGGGTGAGAGTTTAGAGTTGATCTAGGTTGGAAATTTTGGTTTGTGGAGACTGGAATTATTTGTGAGTTGGGTTGCGAAGGTTGAGAGATGCGTGCCAGCAACAAGATCTGTTGAGTGGAACTGAGGGTTGGGGGTGAGGGTTGAGCATCGGCTTCTAGTCATAGCTTGGTTTTCGGAGATGTTTCTTTTTTGTGATGGGTTGGTTCTGGAGTCCATTTGGTTGTTGTCTTCATGGATATTTCAGTATTAAATGGTTAAATTCCTCGTCAGGACAGTCTTGTGTGTGAATGGCTATTTTGTCGGTGCAATGAGCTCATTCTGTCTTCAAATGTAATAAGAAAAAGTAACTTTATGTTTGTGGTTTGGAATGTCGGTGAATTGTCGTTAGGTTGCCGTGGAAGGTTGAACAACACTCACTGTAGCAATATTTGTTGGTTTCCAACAGTTTGTGTGTCTGCGTATGTCGAAGTTGATTGCGCCGGATGTGTATTATATGTATTTTACAACCTGCGTATGTCTACGCACTCTTGCATAGACGACTCGCTGCCTGATTACACAGCTTAGGATGGGATCGTATGCACTACGTTCATTTCATTAGTCTTATCATGTTCCTCTTCTGTTTTCTGTCTTCCGATTTTTTTTCTTAATTTTAATTTAATTTTAATTTAATTTAATTTTAATTTAATTTTAATTTAATTTTAATTGAATTGAATAATAATAATAATACTAAATAAATAAATAAACTGATTGTGTTTTTGTTGCAGGTACTAAAACAAGTCTGATCACAACAGTGATCCCAACTGTAAATCTATCAAGATAGGGTTGAGCAATGTGATGGACAGCAGGCTCAAGTAGTGTTTAGTGTATTAACGGGCGTGGGTTCATAAGGTGGTAGCGTCCAGGAATACTAAGGCAGACTTAGTTGTAGGAGTGTGTTATGTCAATGATGGCCGCTTTGAAAGTGTTTCGGCGACTTTGAGGAGTGAAGTAAGCTATCAAGGTCTTGAATTTGTTGTAGTGGAAGCAATTAATATATTTCGTGCAGACAAGTCTTTTACAGGTACAAGATCGAGATCCAAGAGTTTGAGCGTGTTATAGTGGAAACAATGGAGTTAGAACGGCACTACCTCGGAGCATGGGATGGGATGCAGAGGCAAGGGCAAGGTGTTGTGGAATGCCTCGCATCAGTGGCTCAAGGCCTGGGAGGCATTCTCCAAAGTCATATACCTCATCATATTCCCCCACTACCTGAATTCCCTTTTCCTTCCGGCTTGTCATCTTTCTCGATTCCCTTGCCCTCCCCGCATATTCAGCTTTCATCTCTGCCAAGTCAATGGCCATGGTCCTCTTCAGTGAACAACCTTACCCACCTGGCCGGCTCTGGATTTGGTTCAGATACGAAGTTTGTGCAACCATTGAGTATTGGTGCAGGGTTCCCCGAAGTCTTATCTATGCAACATTTGGGTCAAGATGTGAGCACGCATGTGGGACAAGCTGGAGCTTCCATCGGAGCTTATTTGTCTGATCTGGCGGGAGGTTTAATGCAACGATTTCCTGGCCCTACTGACAAGGTAGAGAACCCTTCATTGCATTCCTTTGGAACGTCTTCATTGGTGCCACTTTTAAATGTACATACTGGCTCTACACCAGTACTTTCTGAGGGCAGGCTAGTTGATGGCGATTCGCGGACCCAGGAAATGATGACTTCAAAATGTACAAGCCGGAAGAAAGGCAGTGGTGAAAAGGAAGACGGTTTTTTGACGCTTCAGAGAGGTCAGAACTTGGAAGATCCTGCCGATGAAGAAGTAATGTCGAAGCTTGGTAAGACTGCAGGCCAATTTGGCAATCGTAGCAGTGCGTTTGTAAGCACAACCTTTTCAAGCCGTACTCAAGATATTGAAACTTCTGTTGTTGCTCGTGGTGATCTTTGGCGTATGGAAGCTACACATGGTGGAACGTCAACTCCTCTTTTTCTTTTGCAATTGGGACCAATTCTTTTTGTACGGGCGTCGACTCTTTTGTTGCCAATCCACATATCTAAACGACATTGCCTGTGGTACGGTTTTGACCGAAAGGAGGGACTACACTCTCTTTGTCCAGCAGTATGGTCGAAACATCGGCGTTGGTTGGCCATGGCCATGGCCTCTCTGAACCCTCTTTCCTGTTCCTTTCTGGACCTGCAGTTTCCGAATGGACAGCTGACTTATGTGGCTGGTGATGGCCTTACTGGTAGTGCCTTCACCACTGCAATGGGCGGGGTTCTACAGGTTCTAGGACGTTTACCTGGGGACACAAAGATTAGTTATTCATATAAGAGCAAATGGGGAACACGATTTACTCCAGCAGTATTGTTGCCCGAAAGATCAACTTCACTTGAGATAATACAGCCGTTGGCGTGGCAGCCACTTGGTGTGCTAGTTCGGCCAACTGTAGAACTTGGTGTGACCCCAACCATTGGCGGTAGGCACCCAGGCACGAAGGTTGAGTTACTGCACTCACCTTTGGAGAAGTTCAGTTGGGGATGCGGCTATGTGCAGTCGGTAGATTCCAAAGCGTTTGCTTCTGTTTCAGTAGGCCGGTCGAAACGAAACGGCGAACACGTTGGCAGCTGCGGGTTGACAGTGCAGATTGAGGCCCCCGTATCAAATCTCAGGTGTTCCTCTTTCACCGTACAGCTTAACAGTGGTGTAGAAATTTGAACCCGACGCCTACGGTTTAAAATTGGAAAAAGGATCGGAATTTTGAGGATTACAAAATCGCAGTATCTTCACATCTGAACTGCTTTTTACATTGTGGAATGAATTTTGGTTCACAAGAATCGCATTCAAGTATGTTTTGAGTAACGGGTACGTTTTGTTTATTTTATTTTAGAATGTAGGTTATAACCCACCTGGTTATCGAGTAGTGTGAGATTAATATCAGCTTGTGGTATACGCCGCATATCTGGACTGATGGCTCCAGACTTCTTGTACATTATGTGAGGTGATTGATTTTTTACAGCTTGTTTTCGATATACATGCTATCACTGTAATATAAATGTCCCTCTTTTGGACTGCTTTGGACTCCAACTTTGTGAAAGCTTGAAACGTGAAATGCCTAACTCTGCTCCATCTCTGGACTCGTTGCTTCATGCTAATGGTTACCAGCACGTCGTCTACAGCTCCTTAATGTAAATAGTTGTGTGTAGCATTAAATGAATGCTTGTCATCCCACTGTTTATGATGAAGTCTGTGTCACTTCTTGCCTCTTCCTCCAAGTTCCACCATAACTTAAGAGATGGTCGTCAGTCAGTAGAGAAAGTTAGATGCATAGCTGCAGAGATAAGCTTGTTGAAGTTTGCCATGACAAGTCATCGAGGATTTGGGGAAACACTCTTGGCACAGGCTGCCTCCCTGGTGTACCTACCTCATTAACTAAGCAGCAACTTTTGATTGGCACCTACATGAATCACCCATGTGTCTTACCCAACAACCATCAATGTTCCAGCTAATCATCAATAGCCTCGATTGAATTGCATTTGATTCATTAATACCTTTAGATCATGCTATATGGAAGATTATTCTTGTATACGTTTGAATATCCATTTCATAACACAAATATGTCCCATAGTATCCAAAACGTTAACGAAATTCACAAAAATATTAAACCTGGTGATATTGAAACATCACCTTGAAGAATTTCACATATAAATTAATTGTTAACATTAAAAGTGGATGATTTTTATACAACTACGCTGACTTTAGAAAAAATAAAAAATAAAAAATGATACGCGATACCATTTTGATCGTGTCAGTATTCAAAGAAAAAAGAAATGAAAAGAAGAAAAAACTGTTTTTATACAACGAATGGACACAAAAGGATAACAAGATATAGTTACCAGGCTTGAAATGAGAATTGTTTACCATGCATGGGCACGAAAGTGCCGCAAGCGGCGGGAACGAGGGATGGGAACTAGGGGAACGACCCGAAAGATAGAATTTTATGAAACTCCCGCCTAAATGGGCGGAACCAGAGCAACAACTGCAGGCCGTCATTCAAAACTGCAGACCAAGAGGGGACAGTTTCTCCGCGGTCGCCCTCTTCCCTCCACCCCGACTTTAATTTGCCGCCATCGCTGCCTCGCGCGGGGGTGGGCTTCTTGCTAGGTCGAGCCGCGCCGTGCGCTCCATGCGACATCGTCGTAAGCATCCTGTCCTCGCACAGCATTTCTCTGACATCTCTGTCTGCGACAATGCAGTGGTGTGTTGACACTGCACGGGCTGTTCTGTTTGGAAGTTGTTGGCTCTTGGTTGGAGTAGTAGGTGCGGAAGCTTAGCTTTCAATATGGAGCTTCGATCTAGGTCTGATTAAAGGTTTTGTCGGGGCGTTTCTCTCTTCGTTCTTGTCCGTGTTATCCCGTGCATTGTCTGAAACCGAGATATTCTTTTTTTTTCTCCCTGCCTTTTCTCTCGATTGTGAAGGTCACGCAAGGTTTTGCCTCGCATGACGCTCCCGCTTCCAGGAACGTGCAAGCTGGAGTCGGCGTGGGACCGGGACTGACTCTTTTCTATGGATTTTCGGAGCTCCAAGCGGACTAGAAGCAGCAGTAGGAGGTACAGAGTATTCGCCAGCTATTGTTGCACTTACAGATGTGACCACAATTGTGCCTATTTTCTCTATTTGGGGTAGATAAGCTGGCTAATGAATTGACGGTTTCAGTCGCTCGTTTGAGGGGTTGTGAAGATACGGAATGAACACGTGAGCTCTACATGAATGAACCTGGCAACATCAGCAAACTAAAATGATCCTTATACCTTCTCTTACCGAAGGGCTTAACTAGTCGGTGCTGCAAGCTGCCATAGACGCACTAAAAATGCGTATTAATCGCTTATGGCTTCAAACCTTAGAATTAAGATGTTAAAAATTCGTCAATATGTGGCGGAGTTCGGGGATGTTCCGGCGGTTGGAATTACAGGAGCTGAGGGTGTCATTCTGTTGAATTTCTGCCTACCCCTGCACGAGTCTCTTCTCTTCTCGTACTCAAAATTAATAGAATGCAAGATTACAGAAAGTAGCCTCTTACTTTTGCTCGGTCAGAACCATATATCATATTTTGGCCTCGCCACTGTTTTTATTTTTAAGCTTACACGTAATGATGATGTCGTCCTTTTCTCTACGTATGAGTGTTTATCTTGAGAAGGGTTTATTGCTAATAGACCTTGAATGCTATGCCTTTTACGTAGTTCTCAGCAACAAAGTGCCTGGACTCTTTGGCTAGTAGCTCTTTTAGGAGAACTTGTGATTGACTTACGACATATAATGTGAACATGTAACAGGACTGTTGATGATTGTAGTCCCAAGGTCTCAGAACATCATCCCACAGAAGGAGATGCCGGCTTAAAGGTAACTTGCTCTGTGGAATTCTTGAAGCAATTCGGACGAAGCCAACCGTGTCATAGAATTTCATAACCAACGTTGTTAACTGCTTGGCGTTATATGTTGTAAGTTTATTGTAGGCTTATGCATATTTCAGCGGAACTTTGTGTCTCACGACTCTAAGAGTTTTCCTATCTGCAGACCGAGATCACACAGAAGAAGACTGGGAAACGAAGTCAAGTAGTCAGGCGTCTGAGGTCTGTGCAGCTAGCTAATTTAGTGGATGACCTCAAGAAACCTCGAACCCCGTGTACAACCATTGGAAGAAAACGAGTAGTTGGAGATACCACTGTTAGCAGGCGGCCTCTTTTTGCAGATGTAGAGAGTGGAAATAATGTAAACTTTTCGACTCCTCCAGCAAGGTCCCCTATTCCAACCATGCAAAGGTTTGGCCCTTCGTGCCCTTTAAGGAAGAAGCTTCTCGCTTCAAGAACTCCTCTAACGCCTGCTGCTCATCTTACGGTTCTGCAGAGTCCGATGCGTGAGTTGGAGATTCAATCACCAGCTGAATCTCCCTTGGAAAGACTACCTGTTGAGCTTCTGGTAAAGCATACTCTATGTCGTTTTGTCTAGAATGGTCGTGCATATATCTTAAGTATTATCTTGTCATCTCCTACGTCTTTCATGAGCTCCTATTCTGTTTTTAATAAAACTACTACGTCATTGATGACTTGTCTGGTTTGTCTTGCTTCGCCTGCGTTTATTCGTCAGAAGTCTGTACAATCTTTTGCAGGTATATATCGTGTGTAGACTTCGCCATGATCAGCTGAAACCCGTGTTTCATGTTTGCCGACGGCTTCAGCAGGCAGTACGGCTTCTTCTTACTTTCAGTTTGATACTGTGCTGGATGGATTATGCGAATTATTTTAAGTAGAGATGTACTTGTTTTATGAGTGCCAGATTATCTTGCCTTGGTCAGTGTTCACTCTCCTTCAGATTATGTCGCCCTGAACCTTTTGCTCTTCTGTGCAGGTTAAAATTGCTAGACAGTGGTATTTTAACTACAATACTCCAGATCATGACAGGCAAAAGACCGTTGGTTTATGTACTCCAAGACGTCACCAAGATCTTTACTTGAAGTAGGTTCATCGTACGATATTATCGGTCAAGCGATACTGTAGTATAGTATGCTGCGCCATTGTTCTTTATGCAACATGTGTAGAGCTCATCTTTGTCGGTTATATGACAGGGTTTCTATTTGGTGGCATTTGAACTTGACTTTCAGTACCTAGAAGGTGCGCTTATTGTTTGGTATTAAAGTTCTCGAATTTCGTTGTGGCCAGTGTAAGTGAAGCACCAGGAGGTGGACTGAATGTACATCCTCTCACACCTCAGGCTCCAAGACACGCTTCAAAGCCTTTACATTCTCGTATTCCTTTAGCTGATCTGAACCAGCTTGTGGCTCCTCTTTTTCAAGAGCCTAGCGACACACCTCACAAGCCTCTGGAACTGTCTCGTCCAGCGTTCAGAGGAGTTGCATCTCATCGAGTACTCTTCAATGAAGAAGAGCTATGTGAAGCGATAGCTCAACAGACGCTCAAGACCTAGGGGCAGCTCAATTTCAAGCTTCTGAAGCCGATGTTATACAAACAAGTCCAAGTTGGAGCATCTTAGAAATCTTCAGGTCACTAGTCAGTGACCTGTGATGTATGTAATGGTCCACTATACTCCTTACTATCGACTAGTATAATTAGATCAGACAATGATTCTCAATCATAGGTGGACATCGAGGTCATCTGTAGATATTTCAATGACGGTCATGTGTACATAATCGGAAAATACAGGCGAATTTAGGAAGCTCGGAGATTTTCAAATCCTTTCCATGTATATAGGTATGAAGCCGTATGCATGACTCCATTTTTTAAAGTCATAATTCTCAGAGGCATTTGAAATCCTTAAAAGAAGTGGACAACATTACTGGTTAGCTTCTCCCAAACCTTTTTTTTTTTTCCCTCTTCCACCTATTACAGAATGTTTTAGGATATTCCGAGGTCGATTGTCTTTGATTGGTTTAATTTGGAATCCCTTGAATGGTAAAGGAATGAGTGGATCATGAAACACTTCATTTGGACATTGGGTTCTCAGTGAATTGTCACAACCCGTAGAATATCTGATTTGGTCAGACCTCTCTAACTTAATATTGTATGTTGGAAGAATACAGTTTTTGTTTCATTTTTTCCAGCACACCTTATAATTAGCATCTTCTCACTTCCATGTTATAAAACGTTGTTGAGTTTAGAAATGAGCATGAAGTTTATATTACCCTTATACTTGTGAATGACATATTTAATTCGTGCATTACTTAACAAATATGTAAATGTGTATATATGTAGAGATATATATGTATGAAATTCAAAAATAGGTTGTTTTACTCAGTGACCCAACTGGTCAAACCTTGTCCCATCGACTTCTACTTTCTTGAGTTCTTGATAAGCTTTGCACCCATCCCAGATCCCCTATCCCACGAGCCTAGGAACAAATGAGATTGTGCCAAGTGGAAGTTACCTTTGAGAATGCAAACAGGACAGGAACGCATAGAAATGATGTTATATTTGGTTTTTTATGTGTTTAAAAAGTTTGAGTTTGAGAGTCTTTGAGTCTATGTTGTGTAGGTGTACCAAATCCTGCTGTACAATGAAGAAGTGGGAAATGATGAATATGATAACAACTAGGACAAGTGGAAAAAATTACAAAATTCTTTGGGAATAATACACAATACTTTTGCACTTTATTCCCAAAGAACAATTATTTTTGTTGATCCATCAAATTATATATATTTTAGGCACTAAATATAATTTAGAAGAAAAAATACTTTATTTTTCTTGAAAGAAGTCAATATAATATTATATATATTATTATATATATTATTCAAACCAGGGTTATATTATATTCTATATGATTTTAAAATAAAATAAAAAATCAAAACTTATATATAATATTATCTCTACTAATTTATAAGATTAGTTTGCATCCTAAGGTAGAACTTGTAGAAGGTTATAACTAAGCAAGGATAACTTAGCACCATAGAACCATGTTGGTTCTATTGTTGTTTCATAACTTTACATAGGTTATAACTTGGTAGGGAATAACTTAGTACATGAAATATTGTATACATATTATAAAAATCAATTAGCATTTTATAAATACAATATTACCTCTACTAAGTTATATACTACTAAGTTATATACTACTAAGTTATAATCTTTGTAAAGTTATGGAAAAACGGCAAAATTAACATGGTTCTATGATGATAATTTATCCCCTAATAAGTTATAATCTCCCATAAGTTCTACTCTAGGATGCAAATTGATCCCAAAACTTAGTAGAGGTAATACTATATATAAGCTTTGATTTTATTTATTTATTTTTTAAATCATATGGAATAAAACAATTTCTTAGTATGAATTTATAACTATATATTATATTGACTACTTCCAAGAAAAAAAAAGTGTTTTTACTTCTAGATTATATTTAGTAATGGTGATAATATATATCCATATATTAGTAGAGGTAATATTGTATTTATTTATATACATACAAGTATATATGTCATTACAATTACTAAATGGTTTAAATAAATAGTGTTATTATTTTAAGAAATAATTTATTTTCAGTATTTCTTTATTCTTTATTCTTTTATTTAAAATTTTTAAAAGATGTTATACATCTTTAAATAATAAAGGTCATCTTTACTAATAAACAATATGAATTTTTTAAAAGTTGTATCAATTATTTTAATTAATATATTCAACCAAATTTTAATAATATAAATATTTATCTAACTTGGTATGTAATCCTTATTTAGGTATTTTTCAAATTGTATCCAACTTTACAAAATAGCACCAAAGAGGTTGGCAATTCAAATCTTAATTGTAAAATTACAACCATGTGCAATGACACACTTCCCAAAATTTACACTTACTTTTTCAAAAAAAAAAAAAAAAACCAAACCAAACCAAACCAAACCAAATAGTAATAATAATAACACTATTCATAGCTAATTATAAAATTGATTGTAAATTAAATACTTGTCCACATTCACTATGTATTGACAAGGCAATAAGAAAAAATACTGCACTGTTTTGATAACCATAAAATGCTGACTTCATGAATTTACATACAGCAAAAGAATAAATAAAACATCAACAAAATTAGATGAAAACAAAAACAACCAGCATCAACAAGACAATGAAAATGTACACTCAACAGTAAACAATGCAGAGGCACATGACCTGCTACAATAAGTAAAACACTAAAAAAAACAACACTGCTGTTTGCTAGCATTCAACTTCTAGTAAGCCATGTTTCATACTACACATTCTTCATTTAGTATAGCTACATCATTATTTACTATAGCTACATCATTATTTACTATACTCTCCACCAACCAGGAAGTGGAAAGAGATTGCAGACCATATACTGTCCTTCAGAAGGTCATCTTTTTTGTCCCCTTGACTTAACTGACTCCTACCAGTCTGTCCATCATGAACTTTGACTTGAATAGCACAGAAAGTATATAGAGAATAAGCAATTTCCTGAGGCACACCCACACAGCACCAAAACAAACTACATGTGTCTTGGTGCCGTAGCATGTGCATGGCAGACATGCATGGGCTCAACCAAAGTGCTTTCACATGATGGACCGAGCACCCAAGAGCAAAAGGGGTGCTAAAACAACCAGGAGTGGGGAGCTCTGGTGTGGTTGGTGCAAGCTAAAGACAGAGACAGACAGGGGCTGAATCATCCTGTGGGGCTGTGTGGAGAAGATGATGCACTGGTTGCCTAGCCTCTGGGGGCAGGGTGACCCAAATGCATCGTCCAGCATCCAAAAAAATAAAATAAAAAATAAGAATCACATAAACAAAAACAAAAACAAACAAACAATGGGCTTGGACTCTTTGCGGTACTTGCTAAAGCAGAGCAGGGACTGTGAAAAAGGCAAAGCACAATTATACAGGACCAGCAACTTAAGCGGATTGGCTGACTCACTGAAGTAAGCACTCACTCAGCCGGTCCTTGCCATGATGACATGGCAGGGGCCAGGAGCAGGGGCAGCAAGGCAAGTGGAGTGAGCAAAGCAAGGCCTAGGCAGATGGAAGGGGAGCGGTGCAAGATCATGTGCAGCAAGGCAGCAGCCAAGGTACCATGTGCATGAGGGTGGGGGCTGCCACCTCAGCCCCCATGTTCTATACCTGGGGAGATGCAATGCTATTTTGTGGTGCCCCCCTTTCTCTTTCCCTTTCCCTTTCCCCCTCGTCCTCTCCCCAGTGAAGAAGGGGGCTCCTTTCCCAGGACAGCCAGCAGCCATGGCTGGACATTCCACAGCTCCTAGACTTTCTCATGCCATTCCTTTCCTGGCCAGTGCTGTGCCATATGGCTGATGTGCTCCCTTGTCCATTTGTGCAGCTCACTCAACAGTTATGTAGATGCTACTTGGCAGCTGGGCTTTGGTGGCCCAGTCCAGCAAAGCCCCCCACAGAACCCAGCATTGCTCCAGAATGTGCACACTCCCCTGCTGGGTGGAGTGCACAGTAACTCAAAGGAATTACACCTCAGAGCCACATCTGAGCCTGTACCTGCAGTGGACCCCTCCCACCAGGCCCCCCATTCCTTGGCACTCCACAGACAACTTGGAAACCTCACTGGCTCCCTCACCTCCCCACCCCCCACTTCTCCATGCCCAAGCCCCACCACCCTCACTTGGATGCTGTTCAGCACCCTTGGAGCAGCATTCTTGTGCACCCCCTGAAGTTCCAGATGATCATGAGCTTGTCCCCCTCTCTCTTTCTCTCTCACACACACACCCTTTACCTTCTCTGAGCAGGCCCAGGCAAATCCCAGTGTATGTGTGAGCAGTATCATTCCATGGCAGCATTTGTGATTTGATGTTGTCAACTCCTTGTTCTTCTTTTCTTCTCTGAAGTGCACAGTGAACAGTCCTCTTGTTAAAACAAGGAATGTGTTTGAAATTCAAATCAAAACATCCTGGTACTTTGCAGAGAGCTTGGAAGAGTGTGTCACATTCATTTGCAACATGGTTATGCCCAAATTGAAAAATCCAAAATGGATGTCCACCATTCATGAAGTGAACATGTGAAGTTGTCAAGCCCACATTCTGTGCTATGATTGGTTTTTTCTGCTGGAATGGCTAGAAATTTCAAGAATCCAAGGAAGAGTCCAAGCACTAATTGGATTAAAAACTAAAGGATGATGTTGCCACACAAGCCTCCAACCACACTCCAGAGTATTTTACTCTAAAACTCCAGAGCTCAATGTTACATTACTCAATATAGTCATATATACATGTTTTTAATAATAAAACATTCCAGTGTTGAGTTTCACAGAAGTGTTGTTATTAATCTTACCATTTCTTGTAGTTATATATTGTCCACTAGTGCAAGAGGAAGAAGGAACACATCATCACATCCAACAGGCTTTACTACAATATGTAAAGTACAAGGTGACACATGAAAAGAAAACAACTAAAAAGTTAAAATAACACCAGTTTTGGGGAAACACATGAAGAGGATATTGTTACACTAAAAAGAAACACATCATTTTCAGGTTTGTGTGCCCAAAAACTATCACATGAGTTTGTAATACACCCACAGATAAAAGGTGCACATTGTGACATGATAAGGAAGAAAGACAAAAGATCTTAGATGTGTCATCTTTCAATGTGCAAGGGAAGGAAGTAGGATTTGACAATGACATTAGTTTCTTGTGTGGTCTGAAAATTGACCACTTGAGCAACAATCCCAACAAGCATTTGCCTACACACAACTTAGTGACTTGAGAGTACACAAACACCTCCAGTTGCATTCAAGAGCAAAATTGTGTTTGGAAGTGATGAGGTAGGGTGGCATTCATTTAAAAATTTGCCGTGAAAAGTAGAGGGCCATGCGTTTCCCTTGCTTAAATTAAATTGCAGGCGGTTTCCAACGAAGAACAATAATAACTGAAGGTCTGACGCAGGAAAGGGAATGAAGCTGGTGCTGTGTGCCAGCGAGGGCTGCTGAGACCGCAGCACTGCGGCAGGGAAGGGACTGTAGGGGGGTTACAAAATGCAACAGAAATGTCAGGAGGGGGGGAGCAGCGAGCACCACAACAAAGAAAAGAGAAGCACACTGGGGGAAACTTATTCAGGGAGACAGGTACGAGAAAGGGAAGAGAGCGGAATTAACTGGGCATATAATTAACGTGCAGGGGGGCACATGCACGCTGAATGGGGAAAGGTGGGCGAGTCCAAATGCTTTGTTCCTTGTTATTTTTTATGGAATGACTGGTTCGAGCTTAGGGCTGCCATCTTCTACAGCACCAGTTTGTGATGCTCTAGTCCGGAGACCAGCTTCGGGGGCGCGCGGCCAGAGTGGATTCGACCAGGTGGCGGACGGTGAGTGACGGTTGAAGTAGGCCGGGACCCGCCCGGAGCGCGGAGACCTGTTCCTGGGGAGCGGGGGCTCGGGTGGTTGCCCCCCGTTGCCCCGGCCCGCCCCGGCCCGCCCCGGCTCGGCTCAACCGGGTCTGGCTGGCCAGACCAGTATTGGAGCCCCCCCCCCCCAACGATCGGGCCAAACGAGACAAAGGCTCTGTTGCAGCAGCAGCTCTGGCCTTGAGCTCGAAACTCGAAACGCCATAGCCGTCGGGTCTCCGTCTTCGTACGTACTCCACGCCTTCCTCGTCGCTCCTCGTGCTCCGACAGAGGTCCCAGTGGCTCCGCCGTTCCCGATTTGGTTGGAATTGGTCTGTAGGCCGTTCGATTCGGTATCAGAAGCGTGTGTGAAGCCGTGGCTGGTTGCGGCATCTATATGTGGTGATTTGGCGTGAGGCATCAGGTGAGGGGTTGTTGCGAGCCGCCAGGCTTGGCGATCTGCGGTGCGGTGATTGCCGTGGTTGCGGTGGCAGTGGTAATCAAACCCTAATCAAGATCGGTGTGCATAGGCGTCTGGTTCGGAGTCGACAATTTTATCTTTCGACGTTGGCCTGCGGTGTCGCTGCGTGGAAGGGCGTGTAGGAACCTGTTTGTAGCGCTGGAGGGGGAGGTGGACGCGGGGAGGAGGGCCAGAGGAGGAGAAGAAGCCGTGGCGGAAATTCGCGGGAATCGACTAAAACGTGAATTTACGGGGCCTTCAAGCACTCTCTGCATGTGTGCCTGTATTGCCTTGAGTCACCCTCGGCGCTCCTTTGAGGCTTCACAACTGGAAGGCAATAATTCGCAGCGCAGGCAACGCCATCTATGGCGCCCGCGGAACAACTCAAGACCAGAAGTGAATCTGGTGTGCTCTCTCGTCTTGACTAATTTGGATCCCGAACGCATCTCCTCGATCTACCCTTGGAAATTTTCTGAGTCGTTTTCCTTCATTAAGCAGAGGAGGCGCCTGCTCGAACTACGTGTTCGGTGACACCTGCCCGTGTAGACCATGCTCTTGAAGAATCTAGTTGCCCTTTGTGGTTCCCGCATGTTGAGGGTCGTGTGGTTTGGGAACCCTATGTGAACCTTAACTTAGTATGCATCGAATTGCAGCATTTGAGTCCCTGGTTGTAGTTTTGCTTGAACGAGCGATCAGAGTTTGGAGTTTGTCACCTTCGATCTGGTTGAGGTTGCACCATTTGAGCCCTGATTTGGATCATTCTAGCTGCTCTGGCAGGAGCTTCCGAGAGGACTGCTTAGTCCCGTCACTCGATCTTTTGCTTGCCTTCTTTGGTGGTCATTCACATCACCTGTTTTGACGCACCATGGTTTCACTGGACAGTGCAGAGCTCGAGTCGGGAAAGTGCGTTGTCGTTATTTAGAGCTTGTAGTCGCTGCTTTTCTTGAGAAGCTTCGTAATAACAGAGGGGCTAATATTCTGGGTTTGCGATTGTGTGTCCATCCCGCTTGTAGCTTGTTTGCTGTCCTTTTATTGGGCTTCTCGCCATTCTCCTCAGGTTGATGCGTAGTTAGTGTCAAGTATGGTTTACATTACAATGTTGAGGTACTAGTTGCGAGTTGTGTGGAGGTGCGTGTGTAGTCGCATTTTGAGTGAAGTTGAGAAAGTTTGCCGCTGTACAGCTGTGTATGTGAGGAGCGGTTCTACTAATTTAAGGGAAGACGCTACGACTGGTTGGTGCAGTTGATTCTCGTCGAACATTCTACCTAGTATTCACTGGAAGTCCACCAGTTGTTGGACTTGCAATCTAGCAGTGGACAATGAAACCAAGTCATGTGAAGGTAGGTAAAGATCAGAGAGCGCGACCGAATCTTACCAATCCTCAACGGGAGGAGGCTTTGGATTCTCATCTTAGAGAAGGCAATCCGGGATGGTTAGGTTTTTGTAGACTGCGGTTGTGCTATCTTTTCTGAGTCTTGTCCAGAATTAGTTACGCTCTTTCTATTTTTCCGATTTTTCTAGCATGGGATTGTGAACGAAAGCATCGAAGCGTCCCTTTGATTGATTCCTGGTTGTAGCAGCATTGCACCTCCTTCGAATCGATTTTCGTTTCTGACAGAGGAGATTGAACTATCTTTGCTGGTAGTGGTCCGATACGTGCTAAACTATATTGCGAATGCCGGAAGCTAGTGCCGCGTCTACTGCACCCGGGGGGGGGGGGGGGGGGGGTAGAGCCAATTTTGACTTACTTCCTGACGTGGTCGCAGGTAGTAGTGGGGTAAGGAGTACAACCCCTACAGTTATCGTCATCGGCGCTGGTTTTGGAGGCCTCGCTGCCGCCCGATTTCTCTACAACTCGAACGTGAAGGTACAGCTGCACGGGATATTTGTGGTCTGACCTTTCGGTTTGAGTTGACTAGGTTTCTTCTCATATACTGTGAAAGACAAACGACAAAGCGCTGGTTTTACAATCTGAGCGTCATGTGACAGTAGCTCATCTTGCCGCCAGTCTTGTCATCTCTTGAAAGACCGGTCGATTGCAAAGGGGTGAATGCGTGCAGTTGCATAGGCATATTTTGGAACACTCGCGGCATTTAAGCACGTCCCACTTTCATGTGACGCGTACTTTTTTTTGTGTGTCTTGCAGGTTGTGGTGTTGGAGTCTCGTGATCGGATTGGGGGTCGTGTTTACACTGATTATTCTTTTGGATTCCCCGTCGATATGGGGGCTTCATGGTGATTATTTAGCGTTCATAAATCTCTTTGAAATTTTGAATCGTGGGAATTTTGGAAATAGACATTGATCTGGCCTGGTTGGTATTGATATTTAGAGGGGCTGCAATGATCTGAATATTTTAGCGCCATTTTACTATGTCAACGAAATGACGTTTTGGCTGTTTGGGGGTGTAGGTTACATGGAGTATGCAAAGACAACCCTCTTGCACCTGTTATCGGCAAGCTACGATTGCCTTTGTATCGAACATGTGGCGATAATTCAGTTTTGTATGACCATGACTTAGAGAGGTATGCCACTCTGGTTTTGATGTACTCTGTTGGGTGCATAGGACACTATTTGTAGAAGTTAAGCTGGCGCATGTGTTTGTACATGCGCTGAATTGAGCATGCGGATTTTGTAGTCGTTAATGATGGACGCACTGTGGTTTGATGGTCTGGAAGCTTATGCAAAGGCGGGTAGATGTGGCCTGGGATTGTAGGCAGACGGATACAGTAGTGCTCGAAAGTGGACTAGTTGTTAGTTGACTTGTTTTGGGCAGAGTTCTGTGCGGAGTAGGCTCATCGATAAGGAAAAATGACGGGGACCAGTGATCGGGGTAGTTTTATTATCGCAAGAAGGACATCTTGTGGGTTTCTGCACTTTTTGTTCAGCAGTTAATCTGTAAATATTGGCACTTAGTGATGGTCCATCGTGGTGGCCGAAGTATTTCTTCTCGCGGTTAGAGGAGATTGGGTGAGTCCAATGAACTCGGTATCCCACCCATTGACCAGGGCCAGTTTCTTGCTTGGGGATTCGAGGTCCACCTTGAGTATCTATCGGGGGTATGGTGTGGACTGGCCAGTAACATTTGATCCCTGGTATCTGGGTGCCGTGATTATATAGCTAGTGGGCACATTGGGTGGATTCTTTTAAGGGATTGTGTAGAGGGCATGAAAGGGACAGGTGAGTTGGTGACCGACTAACCACATCCTGTGCTAAGAGCGAGTCCAGTTAATCGTAGTTGACCAAGTTGATTCTTGAGAGGTGATGTTATGTCTCCACCTATTACTTTGTGACCTGTAGGGAGCGCTTTTTCACTATGCCATTGTTTTCGTCGTCGACTGCCGACAATGGTTTCACGGGTTCTTGCTGTGTACGGGACGAGAGAGAGAGAGAGAGAGAGCGAGAGATCAGCGTAGGGAGTGATTTGGGGTGCCATCTGTTACAGAATCCACATAATAGTTGTCGTGGAAGTGGGCAGGGCAGTACAAGAGTGGGAGTCTAACAATGGTGCTCGTTATTCCTGATTGTAATGATCTGAACGTGTTGATTGTTATTTTGTTCAGTTATGCTCTATTTGACATGGATGGCCACCAAGTTCCACAATCTCTGGTCACGGAGGTCGGGGAGGTGTTCGAGAGTTTATTGGAAGAGGTGAGTGTACTGTTTTTACCGTCTATTTCTATGTTGTACAAATTGGTCTGTTGGTATGAAAAGGCACAAAGATGAGTATGTTCTGAGTGTTACTCTATCCTATGACAAGTTTCTCATGTGTGACACTGTGCACAATTTCACTCGTGCTGTGGTGTCGTGTTGATGTTATCCAGACGAAGAAACTCAGGGATGAGCACCCGGATGACATGTCGGTAATGAGGGCGTTTACACTAGTCTTGGAGAAACGGCCAGACTTGAGGTTGGCTTCGGTTCTTGCTGCATGGGTTTTGTCAATTTGATGGTCAGGCAACGGATTATGCGGGTTTCCAGTCCCCTTGTTTGCATGGTCTTTGCGGTGTCTGAAATTGGAAGTTGTTTGACGTTTGCAGTGGTCAATTTGATTGACAAGTGGTGAATGTTACAGGCAAGAGGGAATGGCATTCAAAGTTCTGCAGTGGTATTTGTGTCGCATGGAAGGATGGTTTGCAGCCGATGCAGACAACATCTCCGTTCAAAGTTGGGACGAGGTAATTTATTGTGGTGATTTTGTGGGTACTGGTAGCAGTTGATTTTGTATTGCCCTGTGTGGTTAGATGCATTTGAACTTATGTCATCAAAGGCAACTTGTCATCCGCGTTTGTTTGCCTGGTTTGGCAAGTTTGTTTGCAGTTGTGGGTAAGAGTAGCAACTTTGGTTTGGTTCGTTTTACAGGAGGAGTTGCATCAAGGTGGGCACGGTTTGATGGTGAAGGGTTATGAGCCCGTTATCAGCTCCCTTGCTGAAGGTCTTGACATCAGATTCAATCATAGGCAAGTGGCATGGTCGTGTCCGATTTGCATTCGGGTGCATTCGTGAAGTACTAGAGCAGTATATCACTATCTGGGCCAGACGG